>PVKA01018897.1:6972-43088 GCA_004027165.1 Ctenomys sociabilis | reverse complement strand
TGTCATTACAGCATTCTCTTGACTATTAGAGTTTCATATTAGAGTTTCAAATTGATAATATAAATTTTCCAGGGGCGGGGAGATAGCTCAATAGAATAAGCACCTCCCTGGCAAGCGCAAGACCCTGAGTTCAGTCCCAGGTGCTTAAAATAAATAAATAAATTTTCCACTCTTTTCTTCTATTTTAAATTAATTTTAGGTTTGTGCTCTTGTATAAACGCGATCTATGGCTCCACTTACACAGGTCCTTACTTTGTGTGTGTGTGTGTGTGTGTGTGTGTGTGTGGTCTTTAGTGTATGAATTTTGTATGTTTCCTTAGATATATTGATACTTCTTTTTTTTTTGTATTTAGGACAGAGTGTATAGGGTCTCACTGTGTAGCTCAGACTCGTCATGACCACCTATGTTCAGCCTCCAAATGCTGGGATTGGAGGCACGTGCCACCACGCCCAGTCTTAGCATGTTAGCATGACCCCGGGGGTGCAGCTGGCACAGCAGGCCTGGGGATCAAACTCTGGGCACCTGTGTTTGCCTAAGCAGGTGCTTTAATCCACCGAGCTACTTGGCTGGCCCTGATACTTCTTAATAACAAGTTTTCTCTCAATAAGTGGAATTTTTTTCCCCCGATTGGTATATTTTCTGCGTAAATGTCAAGTAAAGTTGTTTAGATAATTTTGAAGCATTGGTTTTTCTCTTTCTTTAATATGTATGTACTACATATATATAAATCTTTTATGTATTTGGTACAGGATCTTACTACACAGTTTGGACTCCTAGTGATCCTCTTGTTTTCAGCCTCCTAGGTGCTCAGATTACAGGCCTGCACCACCACACCTGGTCTCAGTGGCCAGCACAGTGTACCCAGGGTTCCACAGCTGGTAAGTCCTGGGATGCCAGGGATCAAACCAGGGTCCTTGCACTTGCCAGGCAGGCACTTAGACCTCTGAGCTTTCTCCTTAGCTCCTTCCTTCCTGATGCCAACACTAGAGAAGACCAAGGCAAGCAATGATGTCACATCTGACCAAAATCTGACTCCACACTTTGGCAACCTTCACTGTGATGTGTTTCCTTGACAAAATGTTCATCTGGGTTGGGGGAATGACACAGTAAGCACATTTTCGTGCTTGCACAAACTCATGCCTGTGAGATCTGGAAACTGTGACACCAGGCAACTTCAAAATTCCAAGGTGTCTTTTTTTCTCCAGCACCCACCCTCACTGCAATTATCTAGAAAAGTTCCCATCCAAAGTAGCCACTTGGTGGAAAGGGCCACCTGCATCACCTGTTCCGGCAGGTTCAAGTTATACTGCACATAGCAGCTCAAATATTTATCAGAAGCTCTGTTTTTACCTGTTCTTTCCTAAAAGGATTTCTCTTTCATCTGTCTTATCCTCAGAAGAAGGTACAAAAGTATCTTATTTTCCTTGCTTGCTGGAAAGATCTTGGTCTCTGGGGTTCCCTGTCTCCAGGCGATTGTGTCCACCACTCATGACAGTTTTCATGTTAGTCATCTGTCACTGCACTGCACTTTGTCCCCAAAACTTAGCAGCTTAAGCAGACTAAAGCAGTGCAGGGACTGGGGTTCAACATCAGGGAGCACTGAGATGGCAACTGAGACTGGTCATGGTGGCAAGTGCCTGTAATCCCAGTGCTTAGGAGTCTAAAAACACAAGGATCACCAAGTCCAATCTGCATAGAGAGACCCTGTAGGCCCTGTACTAAATACCTTAAAAAAGAAAAACAAAACTTAAGAAGCTTAAGACAGCAAATGTTTATCGTTTCACAGTTTCTGAGGTTCAACAACTTAAGCGCGATTTAGCCAGGAGATTCTGGCTTGTAGTCCATGAGGAACAGGAAGCCCTGCTGCCAACGGAGGGTACAGTCACAGCAGGCGGAAAGCGTGGAGTGTGGTGGTGAGTAGAATGCACCTCCCTAGCTGTTGGCAGAGTCCTAAGTCTTCGCACCTCGGACCTTTTCCTGGAGATGTTCCTTCCATGTCACTGGGCTTCCAACAGCACGGGTGAGCCGAGAGAGTGAATGTTGTGCTTAGCATAGGACACATTTTATGATATTATTTTATAAGGAATCACCCAAAGAATCATATACAAGAAGCGCAGGAAATCTGTCCACACACTAAAGCCCAAAGAATCCAGCTGAGGGCCTGGATCCTGATGCCCTGCATGAGTCCAGCTGAAAACCAAGAGCTCATGAAAATGACTTCCCCCAGGTCCAACTGGAGCCCTAGAGCCCCTGGCGATGTCTCATGCAAGTCTATTCATGGATCTGCGCTGGAAAGGCCCAAAGTTCAATGGTAGAAGCTAGAAAGTCTATGCCAGTGGGATGAAGGTTCTGTGCTAGCAGGCTGAGGGATCGAAACTGGAGCCAAGAAGCAATGTTCAAAGTAGGCACAAAATTCCCCCAAAGGAATTTCTTTCTTTAAAAAAAAAATGTTTTAATGCAATCAAATGTTAGTCCTTTGTTTACGGTCTCATGAGCCATAAGTAGTAAGTCTGTGTTGCTTAAGTGGCTTCCCAGAGAAAATAGGAGCCTTATTCTCCTAGTGAAAGACATTTTTAAGCCCAGAAAGGCACCGGCTTATAGCAGTTGAGACTGGGGTTCTGGAATCGCCCAGGCCGGCGCAGGAGCCTTCGCTCTGCTCCTCACTACTTACAACCGAGCAAGCTGAGTCACATTGTGTGATAGTCCGGGCAACGTCTAAGCTTTTATCTTTTCATGAAAATCAGAAATTTGCCATTCTAGCAACACATACCCTCAATACCGAAGCTCTTGTGATTCTGACTGTACCCACTTTGGGCAAAAAGATGTGTAAGAAGGCATTGACCAACCCATTTGCTCCTCCCTTCTTTCAATTTAAGGGAGCCCTTTTAGCTTTTGTAGAAGGCAGATGTTTCTTCAGACATGCTTTAGTGTTTTATTTTCAGGGTGGTGAAGAGCAAAGAAAAATAGTGAATAGGAGGTGCATTTTTCAAATTAATTTCAAGAACCAGGCAGGTAACACAGTAAGGTTTTTTGAAGCTAGACAGCTATCAGTTTTGAAGACACCCCCTACACACATGCACACACACACACACACACACACACACACACACACACACACACACATGCAGCTTCCCCTCAAGTCTGAGCCCACCCCCAAAAGGGTACAAATGTGTGACCTGAACTGGGGTAGCAGCTCTCCTGGTTAGAGCAGGCACGGAGATCCCAAGAGGGGCATGGAGTGCGGCTGGGGTGCAATCAGAGTGCCTGTCTGTTGCCAGCTGCAGGGACTCTCTGCTGAAGCCTTGAGCAAGGTCATTATCTTCCCCCTGCACCGCATAAGTACGCAGCAGGCCTGGCAGACTGCTTATTAGTATTCTGAGCGCTCCATCAGCTAAATTTGCCATTTCATTTAGAAGGCTCCTGATTGCATATTTTGTATATCTCCAGCCTCCTCAGAGACATGGAAGCCACTGTTAGGGATCTGACAGGCAGTCATGGCCACGCTTGTCATCCACCTAAGGGGGAAGTTATTAAAACACTTGGCTCCCAACCCTGAATTGGGCTGGAATCACTAAAGTCATGGGAGTACCTTTAAATCAAGGAGGAGAAAATAAATCACTGTAAGATTTGTGGCGAAGAAGAAAAAGTATTTTAATAAGCTGGAGTTTACTAAAAAGACTTTGTCTCAATCCTACCCACATAAAAGTAAATGAATGCAAATGTAGAAAGGACACAAAATCCTTCATTTGGTCATGGAAATTGATTCTACCCAAGGCACATATTTTGCAAACCCAAGAAATTACACGTTTTATAGTACACACCTTTAAAAGATAATTAATATTTATATTTAATTATGCTTCTCAGTATTTCTTACATGCTATGGGCTAGGTGACATTTGAATTACTACCTCACAAAAGAAATAAATGAAGAGTATTGTTTCAAGGGATGTACAATTTGTATGTGTATCAACCAAGCTACCAAAACATGGAAATTTATGAATTTTGCCCCTGAGAAAAATGTCATTAAGCTCCTTGAAGAAACAGGAGCCTCATGAGCAGTAATCAAAGCACATGAAGTCTTCCAAGTAGTTAACACAGCCCACTTCATCAGATGCCTCCACTGGGGATAGGGCTGCCCACTGGCGCGCTTCATGCTGAATATATTACAAATTGAAATTCAGCTGAAATGCCGGCGCTGCAAAGCTTGGGCAACGCAAGTGAGCCTGTGAGAATCTTTCCTGGGAACATATTGACCTTTTGTCATTGTCCAATGCCCAGGAAGCATAAACAAATGAGAGTCTGATTGGCATGATGCCTTGGTCAGGTCAAATCTACAGACTGAGTTCCAGACGGAGAGGAGGAGTAACGCCCCCCTCCCAGGGGCCTGGGCCCGCGCCGCAGAGAGCTTCCGCAGGAGTCAGTGTGGTAGCGCTTCAGTCTGGGCGCATGTCAGTTTGTAAGAAGCATTCCTTGCTGATTCCCAGAAAAAAAAAACTGCTCGTACATGAGCCTAAGTGTTATTAGCTTGAGTCAGGAGCATCCAGTAAAGAGTGCACTGAAAGCATTCTGATTTCCAGGGATTCCTGTGGGACTACATCTTAATTTCTCAGGGCTTCAGTAATGAAGTATCTTAAACCAAGTGGATTAAATAAACAAAAATGTATTGTCTCAATTCTCAAGCCTACAAGTCCAAAATCAAGGTATTGGCAGAGCCAGGCTCTCTCTAAAATCTAGAGGGGAGTGCCCTTCTTGCCTCTGCTCTTCTTTTAGGTTTTGCATTTGTCAGCAATGCTTGACATTCCTGGGCTTAAAGATATAGTTAGTAATTTAGTGAGCTCTTGTCTCAAAATGAAAAGAAAAAGGGCTGGGTACGTAGCTCAATGCAAAGCCCTGGCTTCAGTCCCCAACACCCCTCTCCCCAAATGCATCACTCAAATCTCTGCCTCAGTTGTCACACAGTTGTCTTCTCTCTGTGTCTTATGCGATATTCTTTTCTTATGAGACAACCAGTTTTATTGTATTACGGCTCACCCTAATGACATCATCTTAATTTCATAACGTACGCTAAGGCCCAATGGTCAAGTGAGGTCCCACTCCCAGGCACAGAGTGAGCACTTCATCTTATGAGTTTACTGTCCAATCCCAAATAGACCATCTTGACCTTGCTGAGAGAAGGCTGAGTGAGTACAGGTAGATGAACAGGATGCAAATTAAGAACTAGCTGCAGAAGATGAAGAAAGAGGTTGTCAGCAGCGAAGCACGGCCAGTCCACAGATGTGGATTGATGAAATGAAGGCAGTAAAGCAAATAAAGGCAGAGGGTACAGCAGGCCTAACCCCAGGAAGCCATCGCTGGGTTAATGGCACCACTATTAACAGAGTGGTGAGAGCTCAGGTCACCTCACAGTGAGTGGGTAGCAGAGTGGGCCGAAACTATGGAAATGAAAGCCACAGGTGGACTTCTTGGGATGTTTAGCTGTGCTGAGAGACGGGGTAGCTTTGGCAGGAGTACTGTGATTTGAACAGCACTTCTGAAAGCAAGAGTGTGAAAGTGCCTGGTACTTAGTGGTCTTTCTGCACGTGAATGGCCAGCGTTCACATGTGTGACAAAGCTGAGAACACTGCACACAGGGGCCTCCAAATCTATAGTGAAGGTGAAACTTATGAGTGTGCTGCTCCCATCTCTCAACCTGCACATTGTGGGGCAGGCATGGTATGTGAAGAGATGCTCTGAAGCGCCAGGGTCTTATGAAATGTGCTGCAGTGAAGAGGGCGCTTCCATCCGTCCATCATCATCACAACTTCCTCTTGGTGGGTAGGGGTGGCTGAGAGGGGATCCCAGCTCCCATCAAGAAGTCAGTGAAGTCTTCTGCGATTTGTAAGTCACTGTCTCCATCTCTTCTCCACTGCATCAGTTTGGGTTTCCCAGAAAAATAGAAGCAAGAGAGAACAGAGTTAGGTGGCCCCTGGCAAGAGGGCTATGTCCTAAGAACTGTGCTGTTGGGTGGCTCCACCGCTGTGCAAACATCTGCCAGTCAGTGACTCTGCCTGGCTTCTCGATAAACTCAGAAGACTAAGTGTGAAACGTGTGTGAGAGGCTCTGGCAGTGCACGCTGTCCTGTGTTCAGCTTTTAATGAATAGAAGTGAGCACTGGGAACAAAAGGCTGGGCCAGCCAAATAGCTCAGCAGATTAAAGCACCTATAAGCAGGCACAGGGGCCAGGGGTTCAATCCCAGGCCTGCCATGCTGGCCCCACCCCAGGGTATTCTGAGAAGATAATTGAGACTGGGCGTGGTGGTGCATGCCTGAACTCCCAGCTCTTGGGAGGCTGCAAACAGGAGGATCACTAAAAGTCCAATGTAATAGTGAAACCCTGAACACCCTGTAGGCCCTTTCCTAAAATACAAGAAAAAAAAGAAAAACAGGCACATAGCACATGAGTGTACAAACCAGCACCACAGTCGTCTTCCATCGCTAAGTGTACTCTACATAATGTGCTATTCTCACATGGAATTTGCAGCTCAGTACCTTGCACAGCACACATTAGCATCGCAACTAGCACCTGAGCATGCCTCCTCCTAGGATGTCACTAGGTCCATGATGGCGAGCCCTTGGCAAGCGTGCCGTGGCCAGCGATGTGTTATCACTGGGAGCTCTGAGAGCTTCACCGTCACTGCACTAGGCAACAGGAATTTTTCAAATTAGTTGTATGAAGACACAGGTAGTTCACTGTTGACCAGAAGGGCATTATCAGGCTGTCTTTGTCTGCACATTCATGCACACACCCACAAGAGAGCTAAGATAATTGTCCTACTAATTTGTATTGGTTTATTGAAAGGCGCAGTGACTATTTAATTGTTTGATCCATCTTGCATACCTGAGCTACTACTTTGAAGGCCGCAGTGTATAACATGACAACCACTGTCAATTTCCTATTATCTTGTTTTGAAATTCTGTATCATTTTTATTCTGTTTATGTCTCTTTTTTAAATTTTTTTTTCTTTAAAATAAAGAAAAATGTTTTATGTTATCACATGTTTTCACATGTGTACGGGGGATTTGTAGAATAAGCTGGAAACCCAGGCAGAGTCTAATGGTCTGAGTTAGCTTTGAGGCAGCAGAATTTCTCCTCTGGGAAGCCTCAGTTTTTGAGTGCACAGCACTCAGCTCATTGGCTGAGACCCCTCACAACCACCGATGGTCAACTTCTTCATTTGCAGTTGAATCAGCCGGGCTCCCTTGTACCTACCTGTAATCCCAACTCTGGTGGTAATCGATGCATGAGGGTCACAAGTCCAAGCCCAGCCTTGGAAACCTAGTAACTCACAGAGACAGTCTCAAAGTGGAATTTTAAAAGGACTGACATTGCAGCTCACTGTAAAGGCCCTGGGTTCAACCCCAGCACCACTTCCCATCCCCACGCACACACTCAGTCACTTATGCATGTTAATCTCATCTACAAGCACTTCCACGGCAATACCTAAATTAGGGTTTAACTACATAAAGAAGCCACCACCAGCCATAGCCTTGACACACAAAGCTGACCTTCACCCTATCCTGGTCCAGTGATCTCTGCAAAGGTCACCAGATGTGGTCTCGGCAAGCAAATAAATGTCTGCATTTGAGGACATGAACATGGGCTTAGTTATTTATAGCACGCTATTTTCATAGCCAAATTTATATGGTAAGTGGAATCAATAGCCACACATAAAACTAAATTTAACCCAACTGGCTCACAGACTCATAGATGACTACATTATTTCTAACAGTAAAAATTTGCACTGTAATATGTTTTGCCCATTCATGTTATAAAGACAAAATGGTATTTTATATCCTTTGTGTGAAGACACCAGGCCCTGCCAGCGGCAATTGCCTCATTATCTTAAAGTAAGACTATCCATTACCATCGAGAGGTGTTATTGACCTCCTTTCTCCATAGAGGAGAATTTCATACAAGGCTGATCTTTTTTTTCCCTCGCTATTCAATAGAGCATTTCATTATCAAAGGATCAAAAGCATCTTGCTATGCTGTGATTGTGGAGCAGGGATTGCAGGGTTATTATGACAGCTGTGTAAGTATAATTTCCTAAAGGAAAAGGAATCAACAAACTCAGGCCACAGAAGACGACAGCTTCAGAACTACAACAGGTCAACTCCATGTTTCTATCACAGAAGACTACTGGGATCACGTACAATAGGAAAACCATGCAAACCAAAAGGGCAATTTTATGTAGATATACAGAGCGTTTGACAGTGTTACCAAAGGTGCTCTCTCGAGAATGCAAGATTACATTAGTTGCCTTTGAGTTTTTATCACCTCTTAGAAGATGGAGGAAAACTATAAAGCACACACCCCAATAAAACCTCTCCAAACTCCCCCAATTAAATGGGGTTACCATCCTGCACTCCCTCCACATTCCTTCTACTCAGAGATGATTTTATTACAGCTTCTCTGAAGACTTTTTTTTATTGACGTAGGATCCTATGCTGCACAAAGATGGAGAACTTACAATTGAGCATACTTTGGTGTCATTTATTACTCATTCTTGAAGAGAAGGCCGGCTCGCCTGTGTATACAACCTTGATGGGCTCGTGCAGTGCCTAACACAGGCTAGCCAGCCACTTAAGATGAGCAAGAGAAGAAACCCCAGAGCCGCCTTCCATGTTTACATTTCCCAGCTCCAGCCTGCAGATATGATTAAAAGATGTCACTCAATTATAATTCAATTTTTCTGCCAGCTGCATTCATTATAAAATTTTGGCCCTGTTCAGGAAAGGATAATTTGTTGAATAGAAGTTGAATTTGCCGTTAGAAATTAAGAAGGGCTCCGAAGCACAGCTTATATATTCTGAGATCATTTATTTCAGGACATTGTGTTTCTGATCAAACCACTGTGTTTAGTCTTTACATGTATTACATAAAGTATAGTAATCTCCTTGCAGTGATTTAATTTTTTTTTATTACTGGATCCTACCAAGAAAAAAAATGTGGGTTATATTACTGAAGGTGATTATTTTTTATTAGATAAATATTTTATGATATCTTCTTTCCATTTCTATCCCTGACACTTTATTACCACGGATTTTTATTAATTCCGTGCTTGATATAAATTAAATGCAAGCTTCTGATGTGCGTGGTTGTCAGGGCCTCAGGGGCACAGGCGCTCTTCTCTGAGATGACAATTGCTGAGCTTCTCCTAGGATTAATTTGTCTACCCACAATCCCTGAGCTGTCCAAGCGACGGATGCCTGAGAAACACAGCAGCAGGCTCCAAATGTGAGAACGCTTAGGTGCCTGCCTGTGCACTCCGTGAACACCTGATGAAGACAGAAGTCACCTCACAACATTTTATAAGGGGCCCACAACACGCACACAGCCCGACTCTGGGCTGCTTGAAGCTGATGCACTTGCCTGGGGACCTCATTACTTGCTGGCACCTCTGTGTGAGGCCAGGTGGGGCAAGAAAACACCAAGCCCCGTGGTTACCATTGTTAGCAACTTACATACAATGTGGCCGTGGCAGCTGACACCAGCTTGGAGTCCTCAGGGGCCTGGGGGCTTGGGCTTACGCTCCCTATCTTCATTATTGCCATGACCTTGATGGGACTAACTGGGGTTATTTTCCTAGGCTCCTCACATAAGAACAAGCATAAACGAAGTTAGAATTACTTAAATGAATAATACATGATTAAGGACAATGAAAATGGCAGAGGAATAGAGTATAGACAGTTAACCTACAGCAGGTCAGAAATAGGCAGCAGCAGGCCTCACGTGAGTTACAAAGGTAAAGCCATGGCTTTTCCTATAGCCAGATTCTTCAGTGATTTACAAACCCCCTCCTAAAGAAAGATAGTTATCATCAACTCCAGAGTTAAACTATGAAGCAGAGATACATAAGAGCATACGCACATACATACATGTCCATGCACCCATACGTGTGCACATATATTGTACACTTACACAAACTCATAGATCCATACTTCCCTATTTTCCTTTCATGACAGGTATCTTTCATGGCTGGCTGTTTCAGAAACCCTTGGTCATTCGAGTTTGCATAATCTTCACTATGGTCTAAAGCTTAGGGTAATCTCTTTCTGGGATATTCCTGGGTTTATGCCAGCAGGGAAAGATGGGTGCAGGCTGAACAGGCAACAGCCCTGAAGGCTTCCCCTTCAGAGTGGCTCGTACCAGCATTTTTTTGGTCAAACAAGCTGCACAGTCAAAACCCTAAAATCAGTCAGGTGGGAGATATAATTTTCCCACAAGAAGAGATCCAGAAGTGAGGAAGGAAATATTTTTGAAAAAAATAACAGAATGTATATGTGAAGCAGAAAACTAGGATAAGCCTTTTTGCTTATAGATTTTATGTAAGCCTAAATTCATTAATAGTTAATTCCATAAGAAATGTACAAAATCAACAAAAAGTTGAAGTCAATACTTATTTGTTATGTTAAATGTCTCACTGGAACTAAAATTTCATCCATTATGAAAGAAATATTACAAAACACAAAGGCTCTGGTTTTGTTATTTTTGTCACTCATGTTTGCAGTTTAGCTAGACATGCCTGGTCCGTGATATGATAGGGAATGACTAAATTCTCCCAGACTTTTCTCTACCAGAGCTATTACATTTAAAAAATTTCCTGTAAATAATTTGCTGTCCTAATATTTGACCTCCATATGGGTCACACTCACTATTAGAAATCAAGGCCACTTTTGTTCTTACTCATGACATTTAAAGATGTCCAACCTGGCACCACAAAGACACTGGTGGCAGCACGTGACGAGATCCTATCGCACTGATCAGGTAATTGTTCAAATGATTCAGAATACATTTACATTGTTTTTAAAGAGTTTCTCATTGACAATAAAACAGTTCATGGAAACTACTCCAGCCAGCTGGATTATGTCATTGGAACCTCAGTCAAAGAATTCAGTGAATATTCTGGGAAGCTGCATGTGCATCTACTTAGCTCCAGGAAAGTTTAGTTTGTTCCTGAAACTTCCTCCTCACCGCATCTGCAGCAGTTGCCTGAATCCTCACAGAAAAGACCAGACCAAGTAAGCCAACGTCGATCAGTCTCTTGATTCTCCCTGTCTCTCATCTAGATAGGAAGCACACAGCCATTTCATGCGTTCCTTGGGTCCTGTTTGGTTCTGGACAGGCTGGAGAGTGGCAGACCATCCTCAGCCAGTTCAGAAAGCACCAGCCATTGACCTAGGCCAAGAACAAAGAGCCGCTTGTTGGGAGCAGATCTTTGAATGATATTATTATTTCTTGCTGTTTGATAGGTGTTATCTTCTATGTTTCGGTTTTGACTTTCCTGAAGTTTTCTGAGACCTTTTTCTGAAATGAGGAGGAAAACATGGGCTCTTGGCTGCTAAACCTCATCAAGAGAAGTATTACAAGAAAGTGTGGTTAAGCTACTGGTCTCCCACCTCACAGAGGGCGATTCAGCTTTACACAAGAACACATTGTGCACTGAAGTAAATCAGATTCAGCACATTTTTAAAGGTGGATTTGAAATCTGCAATGGCAGCCAGCAAACTAAAACACTGGAGGATATTGAGGCAGAATCAGCAATCATAATATTTATCAAAAAATCATCTGTCACCTTACTCTTTCACTGCAAAGGTCATATAATATTAACCTTGAGCAAAAAAGAATGCTGCTTGATATCACACATAAAACATAAACACAGTTACACTAATTTTCAGGAGTTTGAAAATATTATTAAAATTACATTGTTCTTTTGGAATGTTGTAACTATTCCCCTTTTTCTTAGAGAGCTTTATACAGTATCTTCCTTGTCAACACTTTCCAGGACTATGAGATTTTTACCCAAATTTCCTAAGTCCCAATTTGTCATTCTTGAAATCTAAATAAGTGGAACTTTGATTACTGTCTCCACTGACCCAAGAGGACTAGCGAAGTCCTGAACCCCTGTCTCCCTATGAGGTAAGTGGCTAATAATTATTATTTATCCCTTCTCCAAAAGAGAACACTACATTCAGAGAAGCTAGTATACTGATAAAAGCAACTGAATGATTTTTGAGTGGGTGTCTTGTGAACAGGTCTAGTTGTTCTGGCTCTCAGGCTTATGTTTTATCTGCTGGATGAAACCACATCCCCTGGCATGGCGCTACATTTAGATCCAGTGCTTCTGTGGTGAACAGAGGCACTTCTAAGGGATTTTGAAAGAGACATGAAAAAAAATAAGTCTAATAAATTTAACCAATATGGGGATGTTAGTGAAACAATATTGCTTTTACAGGCATACACAGCTATATTTTGCTTCATATTGATATATCCCTTGAAAACTTTTTGACTATAATTTTATAAATTAAGTTGTATTTTAAATATCCAAATAGAACTACTTGTTTAAGGAGGAAAGTCTTTATATGCCTTTTGTGTCCTTCTTGGTAACATGAATAGTCACCACACACACACACTCCTGAGGGTTTTATGTTCCTGGATTCACACATTTGTGTTTTTGTATTATAGGGCACACTCAAAGTTTGAATTAAGGGCAAAATAACATTTTGCAGTAGTTCATTTTTGACAGATGTATGAAGAGTTGAATGTATTCATGTAAAGCTTTTATCTGTGCTGTAGAGAATGGCAGAGAACTAGCAATAGAGGCAAAGCAATATTTTTTTTTCTCCCACTACAATCTCACAAACATATTTTTAGACCGTGCTTCTCTGCTCCTGCGGCCTTAAATTGTGAGGCACGTCTTCTGCGCATGGGTTGGCTCCGAGTTATCTGTTTCACAGATATCTGTCTAATTGGTAGCAGCTGTTAATCAAGCACATTGTCACAAATCCTGTAGTACAGCATTCATTCTAAAGGTTTGTGGGGTTTTACATTTTGAAGGGAAGCCATATGCCTTAGGCAGCATGAGATAGAGCAGATTTCTAGTAATTATACTGAGTTGATGTCATTTGGCCTGAAAGATCTGATTTGAATGTGTATGTTGATCAAACTCCCTGGGACACTGTCAGGTTTTCTCAACATTTTGTGCTCTTCACACACACCCTAAGAGGAAATGTCTCTCTAACTCTGGTTTACAGGTCCCAGGAGGACTGAAAAATAGCTGCCTGGGGTTTGCATCTGTGTGCTGTTGTGACTGCTTGCAGCTGCTCAGCTCCCTGTAAGTGTCTGTGGAAATGCTGTCCCTCTACACAGGGTACAGTCCCAGCCTCAGAAGCTCTCTTCCTTCAGAGCAGCGTAGCTCACCAGGACACAGGGAAATCACATGGAGGCTCCAAAGGACCCAGATCCACAGGCAACTATATTCTCTAAGTCTTGCATTCAAAACCCAACACCAGGCTAAAACTCATCCCTAAACTCTTGGTACTGAGAGAGCTACCTCAGGGGCAATGTCCGCCTTCCTATAGGAGGTTCCAGAATGAGACCAATGTGTATCTCTTGACCTTGGGCTTATCAATCAGCTCTCCAAAGTGTCAGCCTCCTGCTCCTTTAAGCTATCCTCCAGGAGATGATACAAGAGTTAGGGCATGGCAAAGCTGGCAGAGAAAACAAGCAGGACCTGTCAATGACAATGTCCCAGGGCAGTGCAGGGACCTCCTGTAGAACTTCTCACAAGCTCCCTCGAGATGTGGACAGCATAAAAGAAGACCAGACTCCACATAAAGGCCCTGTCTGGGTTTCCAGCATAACCTGCATTGCATTTCTTCACTTAGCATGTGCTTCTATTTTTGCTCTTACTGTCTTTCTCTTTGTTCATCGGAAGTTCACTTTGCAGAGATGGTTTCTCCCGTGTTCATTCACCCCACACTTTCCAAACAAAATTTGACACCTTTTTTGGCCTGCCTTATTCAACTGTTTGAGGCAAGAGGAACTCAGAATACTTGATGCTGGTAAGCCATTTCTATTGAAACTACCCAATAACAGCACTATTGTCACCACAATACTCTGTTCTTTTTCCTTGGTTTTATAACCATCGCCTCCCTCCCCTGAGCACTCCAATCCCCATTATATTATCAGACTGTTCTACACAATCGCACCAGCCCATAGGGGGCTCCTTGATTTCCTTGCATTGGCTGGCTCTCCCTAAGGGTTTTGCCTCCCACATAGTCCTTATTCTCCCCTGTCCTAAGTGCCTCGGTTGGTATGCACATATCCCAGTGGATCATGAGTTAATCACAAACTCTAGAAGTCCCCATCCCATGACTACATGAGGCTCTGGGGGGAACAACTAGACACAAACCATAACGCCTTGCCTTGTGGGCAGGCACTCTCCCCTCGCATCCCCTTCCTTCTCCTCTCTAGTGAAGCCCGTATTTACCTTAATGCCTCCATTCTCACTCCTCAGCCTGCCCTGCTGGCTTCTGGGCCAGCTCTGTCCTAATATTAGTATAGGAATGATTAAGAGAAAATCTTAAGTATCCCAAAAGGGACAAAAGGAGGACAAGAAAGAAAACATCAAGAAAAGACATCTCAGAGGATGCTAGTAAAGAAGGCAAAAATCAAGGCAGGTAGAGCAGCCACTGGTAAACATCTTGTTTCTCAACTTGTCCGGGTTGAGAGATGAGCAGAAACTGGTCCAGCAGATTCCTGGGTAAAGGTGAAAGTGTTTCCAGAGAAGACCATCTATGAGCCAGAGAATGGGTGGGACAGGCTCACTCTGGATGTCACCAGCACTGTACAATAGACCAGGGTCTCAGGTGGAAAGGGAGAGTGTGAGAAAGAAAAAGCTGATGGCCCGTGCATGCTGGACCTCGCTGGAGCCACTGTGTCTTCCCATGGCTTCCACCCTCAGACTTAGACTCCAGGTTCCCCAGCCATGAAATGTTGATTCTACTGGCCTCAAAAGCTTTTCATGTTTTGGCCTGGGCGGTAAGGCACATCCTGCTGCCCCCACCCTCCTGCTTTTGGCTCCTTGGCCTGAGAAGTTACCATTTTTCCTGACTCTCCATCATCCTGCAAATGAGCACTGTGGAACTCTTCAGCCTCTGATCATGTAAAGCTCTCTCCTCTATATTCTAAGGGTTCTGTTTATCTGGAGAGCTCTGATTGGCACCTTGCAGATACTTACTAAGCAGTTTTCAAAGGGACAATTTAATAGGCATACAAAAAAATCACAAACTCTCCATGAGCTGTGGATGCATAGAATGAAATAAAAATTAAAATGGAAAACAAGGGCTAGCCAAATAGAGAGCAGATTAAAGCACCTGCAAGCAGGCACAGGGGCTGGGGGTTCGATCCCTGGGCCTGCTGTGCCAACCCCGCCCCCAGGGTGCACCGAGATAGCAATTGAGACTAGGCACTGTGGGGCACTCCTGCAATCCCAGCTCTTGGGATGCTATAAAACAGGCATATCGCTACAAGTCTGGTGTAGTAGTGAGACCAGAACACCCTGTAGACCTTTCCCTAAAATATAAAATAAATATAAAAATAAATAAAATGGAAAACAATGGTGGAAACAGATGAGAAAATCATTGGAACTGCCGAAGTGAAAGACAACACAGGGGATGAAGGGAAGCCACAAGAAAACCGCTAAGCAAAGGCAGGGATGCAGTGCTCTAGGCCAGAGGGGTTCAGGACTCAAAAGACATTCAGGGAAATAAGGGAGGGCAAGAAGCCCCACTGGCTCTTAAAACTTCAAAGGTAGAAGAGTTCCTGGAGATAGGATGTGTCTATGGGAATGTAAAATTAAAAGGGAATTCAAGCAAAAGTCAGCGGAGCTGAAGGTCAAAGAGCTGCAAGAGCAGAGGGAAGTTTTAATTATTTTTGTAATCTTGGGACCATGACGCAGACTAAAAAGAAGCCAAACTGCCTCTCCCTCCTCTCAGGGTCAAGGGTGCACTTCCTGTCTCCCCGGAGGGTAGCGCCTGTGCTGCACACACATGGGATTTCGTTAGAGAGAGTGAAAGATAAGAGAGAATTTTCTAATTCCCTCCACTTACACCCACCGTTGAGCCAGTGCTGTCAATCAGAAGCAACACTAGGAAAATCTGTCCGATTTCTATTCCAAGGGCGGCTAGCCAAATGCCGAGGAAACTAGATAGCAATTAATTCAGTGGTAGGGATAATGTCCATGACAGGCTGCCTCAGATGTCCAGTTAGTTTCTTCCTTTACACAACTCTTTGTTAAACATGGGAGACAAAGAATAAAAACTGAAAGTTCCACCAAAACCTGATTTAAACAGTGTGTCGAGGGTGAATGTTCTTAGTCATCTAAGTACCCAGCCCATTTGTGGGCTGACTTGCCTCTCTGGGACTCGGTTTTCCCATCTGCAAAGCTGGGGTAGTGACAGACCCCTCCTGAGGCATCTCAGGATTGGCTAGCCCTTGTTTTCCATTTTAATTTTTATTTCATGGTGGAATGTGGTGATACTTGGGAAGAATGCTGCACAGAGTGAACTGGCACAGCACAAAGATTCAGGGAATGAGAACAATAGTGTCAGGTGCCCAGGATAACGAAACAAACCCCAGGCCTCCAAATGTACCTTTCCATATCCAGTCCCCACAGGTATTGTTGTGAAAGCAATACGCAGACACCCCACAACTCATAGCTTGAAACCTCTCCTCCAAAATGATGGTATTTGGAGTTAAGATCTTTGAGGATAGTTAAGACATGAGGGGAGTCCTCATGAATAGAGCTGGCATCCTTATCAAAGGGGCGTCAGAGAGCTCCATACCCCATGTGGCTTGTAAGGACACAGCAAAATGATAGCTACTTGTGAAGCAAGAAATAGGCACTTACCAGACATCTAATTGCTGATGACTTGACACTGAATGCTTCATTCAGCCTACAGAACTGTAGAAATAAATCCCTGTTGTTTACAAGCCACCCACTCAATAATATTCCATTGTAATACCCCAAACAAAGACAAGGTTAGGAAATCAAAAGTTGCTCTGGGCTTCTGATTCAAGACAGAACACAGGAATGTTCATTTACTTCCTGTTCTTAAATCACACAACGATGTAAAAAGAAGTATATGAAGAAATTCACCTACAAAACCCCCAAGAGATCCATCAAACAGGCCCAGTGTGGAACCCTGGGGCAGAACTCCCTGCAGAGAGTTCACCCAAGTGATCCAGGGACAGAACATCTTGCCAGAATGATACAGTAGGTTCACATCCAAGGGCTGCAGCAAGAGGAAGTGGAGTACAGCAGCCAGACCCAAGCCACACCCTCCTGAACAGGTATGAACTTGGTAGATCTGGACTCACTGCTAAGGTAATACTTGTGCCAAAACTCTACACCAAAGGTCAGATGACAGTGCTACATAAAATGACAAAGATAAAGAGCAAACTTCATTCTCAGGCACCGAGCCCAGCCAGAACAAATGCAAGAGACAATAGATAGAAGAAATTGGAAAGCACACACCTGAAATCTCTGAAATAATGGCATCTGAAGTGAAGAAACGCCTGCACAAAGGTATAGAGGAACTCAGATCAGAAATCATTTCTGAAGTAAAAAAAGAAATGATAGCTATAATGAAAGAAGTACTAAGTGCTTCTAAAGAAGACACTGATAAAAATATAGAGCAGAATATAAAAATGACGGGATCCTTAAATGAGAAATATAGGAAAGAAATAGAATGCTTGAAGCAGATTCAAAGTGATATACAGGAAATTAAAACCTCAATCACAAGCTGGCAAAACCATTTGAATGAAAGTGAAAATAAACTTTCAGACTTTGAAGACACCAATACAGCTAGTGAAAAGGTAAGAAAAGATCTCTGAAAAACAATTAGGATACAGGAAAAAATAATCCAACATCTACAAGATGATGCAAAGATGAATAACATAAGACTAATAGGCATCAATGAGAAAGAAGGAGCCAATACAAATGATAGAAAAAGAACATGGGCAGAAGTAACAGCAGAAAACTTCCAAAATATGGGGAAGCAATCTGACATTCAGATAACCAAAGCATATGGACCTCCAAATAATATCAATCCAATTAAAAATACATTCATATATATACTAAAAGCCACTAGAGAAAAGAAACAGATCACATTTAAAGGAAAACCCATCAGAATAACAGCAGATTTCTCTTCACAAACCATCAAATCAAGAAGAGCATGGAGCAAAATACTACAAGTCTCACAAGAAAACAAATTCCAACTCAGACTGATATACCCTGCAAAACTCTCTTTTAAGTATAATGGAGAAGTGAAATACTTCCATGACAAAGAACAACTAAAGAATTTCATGATGACAAAGCCAAGCCTACACAGACTATTAGAAGATATTCTACAGAGGGATCAAAATGACCACAACTCCATGAATGAGGATGGAAAGAATCCACCAAATAGGGCAAACAAACACAGGAGAAAAAGTGGCATACAACAGCAGTCTTTCAATTATTCTTTTGTATGCAGCAGCAAGATATTTCCATCAGCATACTCTATACATGGACTTCTTCTTCAGTCAATGGGTGATGATTCTTAATATCTACAGTGTGGATATTAAGGAAATAGTAATAGCTCAGTCCCACAAGTGACACCTGGCCACCCGTAAGTGTCATGGACACTGTCCACGTCCACGACATTCTAGAACTCTGTGTGATAATCCTATCCCCAAACCGTTAGAAGTGCTGGACATATATTTGCCAGTCCAGTATTTATATTATGTTTTATTCTTAGTAATAATTTACTATCATGAAAACTTTTTCCTAGTTGATATTTTTGTATATATTAACCTATTTAAATACTATGTGAGTACTTTAAATTCATACAATATTTTCTCCTAGTATTAGAAAACTTAAAAAGTGTATTTCCATTTTCCATTGACTTTAGATTACTTCTTCCTTGTCTTTTACACACACACACACACACACACACACACACACACACAAAATATGTGTGTAACCTGGCATAAGATTGAAACTATTTAGTGGAAATCTTCAAAGACCTTTTAAATGGGTTCATCTAATATAATTATGTTTTACATAGTCTTGCATGACTAACATTTTGAGAGCTCTTTAT
Source organism: Ctenomys sociabilis (assembly GCA_004027165.1). NCBI lineage: Eukaryota > Metazoa > Chordata > Mammalia > Rodentia > Ctenomyidae > Ctenomys > Ctenomys sociabilis. The sequence goes on along the minus strand of PVKA01018897.1, from coordinate 24,122 downwards.
TCTTTATCTAGAACCATACAGCAACTTCTCTTGCCTTCTGGATTATGCTCTTTGTTATTTTCTGTATTCTATGTCTGGAGGTATTCAAATATTTTGACTTTACGTAACTAGAAAATATTTTACTTTTAATTTTCAAACATATACAATTCAATGAGGACAGATCTTTTTGTTCCAGTCCATTGAATTAGTCTAGTTTCTTACCCACTTGCTCTTTTTTATTCTAATGTGGAATAAAATGATATTTAACTTTGTTGTCCCATAGCTAATACTTTTTTATATATATGCTTTAATGATTTTTTTCTTTACAATTAAGTTTCAGAGAATTTCATTTTTGTGTATCTTGGTATGATTTTATTCATATTTCTTGTGCAAAAGGTTCATTTTTCTTGGAAATGTGGTGCTATAATTTCAACTAAATTCAGAAATTTTAAATCTTTAAATATTTATTACCTACCCTTTTCTACCTTAAGAATTCTAGTTATATAAATATAAGTTTCTTGATTTTGGCACAGGGTGAACTATTATATGACTGATCTGTAAATTCTTTCTCCATCATTTTTATTTGAGCCAATTTTTATTGTTATATTCATTTAAGTTTATAATTTATTTACAATGTGCAATATTATTATTATGCTATGCATTCATTTCAGAAATATTTCTCTAAAATTCACTCTGTTACATCTCATATCTTTCACATTTCAATATTTGTCTACAATTTTAATATGCTATATAATTATTGATTTTCAATAAAATTAATGAGAAAAAAGAAAATAAAAAAATTTTTAAAATAAAAAACCAAGAATAGAGAGTGCAGCTATTTGTTATGGTATTCATAACAAAATGCCACAGACTGGGTAGCTTACATAACTGTAATTTATTTCATTTTTTTTTTTTTTTTTTTTGTCTTTTTGAGACAGGGTCTCACTATGCAGTTCAGGCTGGCCTTAAGCTCACTTTGTAGCTCAGGCTGGTCTCGAACTCATGACAATCCTCCTGCCTCAGCCTCCCGAGTGCTGGGATTACAGGCATGCGCCACCACGCCCGGCCTGTAATTTATTTCTTAACCATTTTGAATGCTAGAATTACGTATCAAGATATTAACGATTTTTTTTTCTGAAAGCCTCTGTCTTTTCCTTAGAGATGGCCATCTTCTGTGTCTTCACAAATTCTATGTGACTTATTATATAGGATTAAGGCTCATCTTGATTACTTCATTTCATTTTCATTACCTCTTTCAATAGCATGTGATGGGAGCCACTACAGTACATCGAGCTCCATAGAGACACTGCCAGGGCAAGTGAGAGCCGGTCGGGCACCAGGCAACTCTACCTCACTGTGGAAAACAAGTGAACATGGCCAAAGGAGATCCAAAGAAGCCAAGAGGAAAGATGTCATGCTATGCATTCTTTGTGCAAACTTGCCGAGAGGATCACAAGAAGCGCCCAGAGGCTTCTGTTAACGTCTCAGAGTTTTCTAAGAAGTGCTCAGAGTGGTGGAAGACCATGTCTGCTAAAGAAAAAGGAAAAGTTGAAGACATGGCAAAAGCAGACAAGGCTCGTTATGAAAGAGAAATGAAAACCTATATTCCTCCTAAAGGAGAAACAAAAAGGAAGTTCAAGGATCCCAATGCACCCCAAGAGGCTTCCTTCAGCCTTTTTCTTGTTCTGTTCTGAGTATCGCCCCCAAATCAAAGGAGAACATCCTGGCCTCTCCATTGGTGATGTAGCAAAGGAACTTGGAGAAATGTGGAATGATACTGCAGCAGACGACAAGCACCCATAACAGAAGAAGCCTGCTAAGCTGAAGGAGAAGTATGAAAAGGACATCACTGCCTGCCGGGCTAAAGGAAAACCTGATGCAGCAAAAAAGGGAGTCATTGAGGCTGAAGAAAGAAGAAAAGAAAAGGAAGAGGAGGAGAATGAGGAAGATGAGGAGGAAGAGGATCAAGAAGAGGATGATGATGAATAAACTGGTTCTAGTTAAGTTTTTTCTTATCTATAAAGAATTTAACCCCCCTATACACAACTCACTCCTTTTGAAGAAAAAAATATTGAAATGCAACACTGTGTAAGATTTATTTTTAAACTGTACAGTATCTTTTTTGTACACTTAACACATTACCGAATGTGTCTTTAGAAAGTAGTATTTTCAATAGCCACTAACCTTACCTGGTACAGTATAGGAATTGTAAACTGGCCTAGAAATTTAAAGCAGGTTCTAAGCACAAATGTTATATATGAGGATGGTCAGTTTTCATCATCAGTTGTCTCTGATGTAGCTTTGACAAGATAATTGTTGTTCTTTTATCTGAATACTACTCTGTAATTTCAAAAAAAGAAGTTGCAACTGTTTTGTTGACATTCTGAATGCTTCTAAGTAAACACAATTTTTTTTTATTAGTATTGTTGTCCTTTTCGTAGTTCTGAAACTTCTTCTTGAAAGGAAGCTAGTCTTTTGCTTTTGCCCATTTTGAATCGCATGAATTATAGTTTATCTTTTCATATATTTAGTGCATGTCAAGCTTCTGTCTATACATCCTGCATATCATGATGGGGGTAATAAAAGTCAAATTGAGAACATTTTCATCCATAAAAAAAAAGATTATGTGATGGTTAATCTTGGTCACCAAAAATTGGTAAAGCATACTGCTGGGTGTGTCTGGGGGTGTTCCCTGTGAGCACACTGGCACGAGGGTCAAAGAGCCACGTGGAGAACACTGATCTTGAATGTGAGTGACAATGTCCAACTAGGCTGGAGACTGGATGGAACAGAAAGCAGAAGGAGGAGGAAGCTTGCGTGCCTGTGTGCAGCTCTACTCAGCTTGAGCAGTTTGTGTTTATGCCCATCAGTGTCAAACATCAGACTCGGTTTTCTTCAGCCTTTGAAGAAGGCCTTCTACCAGCAACTTGAATGAGCTCCAGCCATGGACTGCTGCTGCACCATTGGTCATGTTCTGAAGCTTCTAGCTGCTTGGAATGAGCAGTTATCAACTGCTGCCTCTAAGGATCTACCCAGCCTCTAATTGTGTGAGCCAATCTAATTCATCTTCTCTTATGGTGTAATTTTATTCCATTGGAGAGCTCTGACTAATTCACATTTTATCCACAAAAATAGTCATGTTATGAGGTACTTGGAGTTAGAACTTCAATAAATGAATTTAGTGAAGGTTGAATTCAGTACATGAAAAGAAGTATTGGTATGGGGCCAGCCAGGTAGCTCAGTAGAATAAAGCGCCTGCTTAGGCAGATGCAGGGGCAGGGGTTCAGTCCCGAACCGGATGTACTAGCCCTTCCCTCAAGGTATGCTGAGACAGTGAATGAGACTGGGCATGGTGGCACATTCCTATAATCCCAGTGCTTGGGAAGCTAAAAAACAGGAAGGATCACTACAAGTCCAATCTGTGTAGTGAGACCCTATAGACCCTGCATTAAATACATTTTAAAAAAGAATAAAGAAGTATTGGTATGAAATTAGATAAGATCTAAATAATTTTGTAGGAAACAAAAAAAATTTGAAACCGACTAATAGATGATTCAGGGTGGACAAAGGCATGAATCAAAAGGGTCAACTAGATGTGAAGATTATCCTTCAGAGGAGGACTCTAAGGATTTCCCAGGTCTAAGTTAATTAGGCAAGTTATAAGGGACATGTCCAGGGCACGGGGTGATTGGCTAAAGATCTTAGTAAAGAAAAGCTAACTTGTTTGGTCAAGTCTCAGCTCTACTCACGTAGAAGCTAAAGTTGAAATACAGAGTTCTAAGGCAATCTAGCTTCCAGTATCAATGGAGTTTAGGCAGCTCTGTGGTTCATAGTAAGACCTTCCTCACCTGGCCATGGGCTTTCTAACATGCCTTATCATGCTAGAGAACTTTTCTTGTTGCTGGAACAAAATACCATACACCCATAAGTTAAAGCAGGAAAGGTTTATTTCAGGTCACGGTTTGCAGTGACTTCAGTCAATGGTCAGCTAGCTCCAAAGCAGGGTGACATGGCAAAGAAGAAACAGCCCATGGCAAAGGAGGCAGGAATAAGCAAGAAACAAGCAGCAGCAGCAAGCCTGCCTCTCCTCTCCCCCTTCATAGTGCATCCAGGCTATAAGCGTGTGGATTAGTGCCACTCACACTCTAGGTGGGTGGGGCTTCCACTTCACACACCTAGAAATACGCTAAAGCCATTTAGTTATTATACATCATAATCTCAATATCCCACACCCTAGATCCTGCCACCTCTGGAAAGCCCCATCTCTGAGAACATGAGGCTTGGAAGGGGGACACTGAGACATAAACTGTAACATTAGTCATGGTGAAGGTGAAGATTCTGCTTCCACCACATGGCAACTGTAAACACAACACTCAGAGTGGGTCCTCATATGCAGGAAGGAGCTATTGGTGAAAATATCTATACAAGCTAAAAGAAATCCTCTCCAGCTCCTATACTAAGCAACATATGCTAGCATTTAAAAATAACTAGACTAGATAGTCAGAAATTTGAGGAAAATTAAGAGTTCAAGGAAAAGAGAAGAGCCAACAGAAAAATTAACTCTCAGAGTGCTGTGGTTTAAATACAGCTCCCCTCTTCAAGCCTTCAAGGATTGAGATGTAGTTTCCCTGGTGAAGTGTTAAGTGGGCTGAGATTTAATCCAGCTATGGAGTGTAGGGGCAGACCTCTAAAAGCATTTTGGGAAAGATTAAGGATGCACAAGGCCACTGGGCAGGAGCCCTGTGATGGAATCCTGGTGGACTTACCAGAAGAAGGCAAGAAATCGGACAGAACCAAACAGACAAAAGAAACTCTCTGTCTCTGTCTCTGTCTCTCTCTGTTTCTTTGTCTCTCTGTCTCTCTGTGTGTGTGTCTCTCTGTCTCTCTCTGTGTCTGTCTCTCAATCTCTGTGTCTCTCTCTCTGTTTTTGTCTCTCTCTCTGTCTCTCTATCTCTCTATCTCTGTCTGTCTCTGTCTGTCTCTGCCTCTCTCTCTCTTTCTCTCCCTCCCCTACCCATCCCATCTCTGTCTCTTGTCATGTGATGTCCTGAACCACCTTGGGACTCTTCCACCAAGAAAGCCATCACCAGAGGAGGCCCTAGACCTTACACTTGCTGAACCATGAGTTAACATAAACCTGTCAACATAAACCCTGTCAATAAAACAAACAGCAACAACAAAACAGTGTTAAAACTGAATAGTCAGAGAAAAAGAAAAAACTCATAAAACTCCAAAACACCAAGAGTGTAGAATCTCAAGTTTGTGAAAAGCAAAGACCAGCTTACTTAGAAAGGAAAGCGAGTCATTGGTTGACACGCCACTACACTATTTTGTTGTCTCTTCTCAGGACTGTATCCCAGCCCTTAAAAAAAGAAGTTTTTCACCTGGAGACATGACTTCGCTAAGTCTCTATGCTGACCCAGCTGAGCCTGAACTTGTGGCCCACATGCCTCCCCTGGCCTGTATGCTGGAGTTACACTTTGTGCTACCAGGCAAGCCACATCTCTCAGCACCTCTGGGCTTCAGAAAAAGAGGAAATTTGTGTTTCAGTTTTCAGAGGAAAAATAATATTGAGTAAAAATGAAATACAAAATTTCCGAGCATGGCATGTACATGCTCAAAATTTCCCTTTTCTTTGAAAAGTACTTTCTTCAGGATGAGCACGGACTTGTTCAAAGCAAAGTAGGGCATTAAAAGAGTAGGTAGGGGGTAGAGGACACGCAGCACAGGAGGGGCACTCACTGCCTGATCCTGTCTTTTTAAAACTGCTGACTACATCAAGATAAATCATGATGCAGACATTAACTACATCATTTGAAATTATGAAGGTTAGCCACGAAATACCTGAAAATAAAACAGATTACTCTTAGGGATCTTTACTCCTCAATCAAAATAGATGGATAATAAAACCAGACACCTCAACCAGGCAAAAGAAGCTATCTTTGAACTTAGAAGAGTGAACAGGGAGGACAATAAGAGAGCGGGGAAGACACTGCACCACTGGCACCATTTGAATTCTCATCTCCATGTAAATGTATTTTGGTTATGAAAATTGTAAAGGAAACATTTCCCCCCAAAAGTCCTGAATCACAGAGATTGTGCTTTCAAGCCACGGTTAAGCTCATCCTCCCTTGATGTTGGAATGATTCTTCCAACAGCCATGTACTATCCCCACTATCAGAGTAAAGCAAGATGTCTGTGACCTCAGTAGTTTACCTGATACAGTCTTCTCCTACCAAAAAATAGCATGACATAGAGTGTAACGGTTTCAGTTTTTGTTCCGTCTCCAGTCCTTTTTCATTGACACCTTTTCTTTCCTTCTGTCTGGCCACGTTGTTATGAAGTCACACCTTCCAGGTCATCTGATTTTGGAACTCCTTCTCTGAAGAAATATTCTCAGCTGTATTGGCCTGAAAAACAGATCATGAAATCCTTACCTTTATGATAATAAATGTGACTAATATGATAATGTTACTACAAATGCCTTGCTTCATACACACATGATGTGCGTGAGTACATTCCTCATGCTGCATGAGCGGGTGAGCACAGACAGAGACAACGGTCTTCTTGGAAACTCAGATTGAATTTTACTTCTCACTGTAGACTTTGCCTCTGCATAAAGTAAAGGCAAAGTCTGTGCCTCCCAAGTTTCCTGCTAATGTTTGTATTGGCCCCTCCTGGTCATCTTTCACTGATAAACCCTGTTTTTCAGCTGCCTTTTGGAACATGGTCAATGAGGCTCAGATGTATGGCTCTCCAAATCTGATGTGTCAATAAAATGAGGAGCTTTAGAAATGACTACAAGCCCCAGTTCCTTAAACTTCACCGCAGTGAAAAACTAAGCATAATGCTAGGTTTTTGCAATACTTACTGTAGTAGCTGGGGATTTTGCAAGCAGAAACAATATAATACAGGACACTTAATTACAAGATTATTTTATAATAGGCACCCCAATAATCATATACAAAGAGTACAAGAAATCTGTCCACATACTAAAGACCCAAAGAATCTAGCAAAGGACCTGCGTCCCACAGCAATGTCCTTCAGGAGTCCAGCTGAAGTCCTGGAGCCCATGACAGTGTCTTATAAAAGTCTATGTCAACCATCTGCAGTAGGAAGACCTTTCAAAGGTCAGTAGTAGAAGCTAAAAGTCCACACCAGCAGGATGAAGGTTCTGTACTAGCTGGTTGAGGGATCTGCACTGGTCCAGGAAGTGATGCTAAAAGCAAGAACCCCTGAAAAGTACCACAGCTATCCTCAGCAACAGTGAGGCCCTAAGCTCCTCCAATGACCAGGACAGCTGAATTCCTATCAGGAAAGCCAATGGGACAGGCTTCTCTGGGAAACTGAGCTGAGCACTACCTCGTCCTTTGGAGTTAGGAAGCAACGTTCAAAATGAGGACTAGAGCTCCCCAAAAGTGAGCTGGAACTTTTCTCATTGACAAAGTCCAGAGCTCCTTCAACAACGAGAACAGAGAAGCTGAGTAGGACGGCCCACATGACAAGCTCCACCCAGAAAGCCCAGCAGCTCCCTACAGCCCTTCCAACAGCTTCCCTAGCAGCCTTTTCCTCTTTTTTTCCAGTTCTACCTCTATGCTGCTGGCAACAACCCTCAGGTGGGCCTCTGTATGCTTTGTGTCTAGTTGTCCCCCCCCCCCAAAGACTCATGCAGTCATGGGGAGGGGACTTCTAGGGTTTGAGATTAACTCATGGTCCACTGGGATTCTGAGTCTTCAGACTGCTGGGACTAAGCGTGTGAGTGGTACACCTAGCCTGAGCCGGATAGCCTGAGTGAAACACAAGAGAGATAGAGAGACAGACTTCCTCTCTGTTGCCAACTGCTCCTCCATTTTGTGCTCTTGCTCTTTGCTGCCACCATGAACTGATGCCCTCTGCCCCATGCCACTCTGCCTTGGAGCCAGCTGAGTATGGACTGAAACCTCCAGTAACCATGAGCCGAATAAACCTTTTCTTCCTCCATTTTGGGTGCTGGGTATTTGTCGCAGCAACAAGAGAAGAGTAACTGAGACCACCTCCTGCACCAAGCACCGTTCAGTTCAGCAGAGTTAGCAATTCAGCACACTTACTTATGGTATTAGTTTCTATTGCCATTGTCATAAGTTACTATGGACTCAACAGCCTAAACAGAACTCCTGTAACCACATCCACTTGTTCATCACAAGTGGGGCATGAGTCTCCCTACACTAAATGTGAAGAATCAGCTAGTTACCCTCCCTTCAGAATCAGCAATGGTAAAATCCCTCTCACACTGCCATCTCTGTGGTCCTAAGGCCTTTTCCCAGAGCTATATCCCTCGTCAATTTTATTTATTTGTACAGTGTCCTAGTAAGTCACTAAGTGGCCCATCATGGGCTCACTTGCCATCCTCCTGCCCCAGCCTCCTAGAGTCCTGGATTAAGTGGGGCCACTGTGCCTGATTCCCTTCTGCTTCTTTTCCACTGAGAAGTGTTCTCTGCTTCACCTACTGCTGACCCGCAATCACACTGCCAAGTCTTCATCGCTGCATCAGGTAAGGTGCCCACAAGCTCCGGGCTTTGGGCTCTGCACCTCAGTGCATCATGCCGCCTAGCACGCTTATCCATGGTTGTGCCTTGATTCTTGGACAAGTAATGCCATGAATGTGAATGAAAATAGGACCTTGCTTTAGAAACAGGCCTCGTAAGTACTTCAAAGTTTATCAGCAACATAGCCAGGGCTCTCGGGGAGGCAGTCTGCAGTTCCAAATCACATCAAAGACAATCACATTCCATCCCTGCGACCTACACCTGTGTAAGTCAGCAGAGTTTCTCCTTTGTTTTGAACATGATTCCCTGTTAAACCAGTGAGGAACACAAGCCGGCAGACACAGAGGCTCAAGCCCCGCGGGGGCTGTGGGCTGCAAAGCAGAGCAAGGGCTGCAGCTCACATTATTTCTTCTATTTTTAAAACAACTCCTACTAATTATAAAATGAGCACGTGCTCTTTATAGAAAATTTGAGACATATAAATTTTTTAAATAGAAAACTATATATAATTATCACCTTCTTTCTCCATTCTTGTGTAAATTTGTTAGCAACTGTCATTGTAATGACAACCCCATCCTTCAATATAAAAATCATCTCTACTGAGATTGCACATTATCTTTGGCTGTTCTTCTCACTTGAGGCTCAGCCCAGATGTGAGCTGCTTAAAGATCTAATGTGTAAAACACCTCAACCCTCCAGAGCGAATTTGCCCAGACAGCAGGTGGTGAGTAGAAGCCTTCAAGTGAGAGATGCATCAAGACCCTTGCAGCAGTAACTATAGGCAACACTTATCTCTCATGTGCCAGGCACTGATGTCCTTTAGCAACTTATAAAGTCCCCCAACCACATAGGGAGTGTGGCGCTCAGAACACAGAAACAAACAGAAAGGCTCCTCACTGCTCTGGGCTATGAATGAAGAGGAGAGGAAGGGCCACAGAACAAGTTGTTCCTAACTTTTTCTTGTCACTGCCAAAGGCTCCCATGTTACATAAAACTTTGATGAAGTACACTTGTTGTGCTTTTCATGTCTTACCCTGTCTTTTGCTCTAGAAGGAACTGGTCATCTTATGGTTGGTGAGAGAAAGCACCGCAGGGCCAGCGCTATCAACACCCATACTCACCAATGAGGATGCGGAGTCACAGAAAACCCCTGCCTTGTCCCTTTAGGAAGCAGCCATGTTGGGGCCACGGCTGCAGACCCTGCTGCCAACCTCTACGTACACTGCAGCCTGCCGAGAGCACTGGAATGCCTTGCTATTCCCAGCCTATTAATACAATAAGAGCCAGAGAGAATACCTATTGGAACAGCTACACCTACGTTAACCTAGAGAAAAGACTTTTGTAGTAATGAAGTGTCCGTAGCAGCTCAGATTTAATGAGTACTTACTACAACCAGTGGCTGTGCCAGACACTTACTTATAATCCACACAGCTACTCCATGAGGAACCGTTTCACAGATGAGAAACTGGCACCCTGGAGAGATTGGGCAACTCAGCCATGGTCGCACCATAGGCAGCTAGGGTTCACCTCCTGAGCCTGGCCTTATGGTCAACACTCCTTACTAAACTCTGTACCTTTTCAGTCTTTCTCAGCAGTTTTATAGACCTGGTAAAGACCTACAGGACACAGGGACCGGAAGCTTCCAGGCTGTAGAGGAAATGTGATGGCCTGAACTGCTGTCGAAAGGGGAAGTGGAAGTGACAACAAGCCTTATTTTGGGTCCTCAGAGTAGCTCACTGTGAGTAGCTCAGCTTACAGGTAGAGGAGCTGGAGCTCAGGGTGTCTCTGAATTAAAGCTCACCCCAAGACACAGAAGTGATATGAGGAGTCACACCAAGCCAAGCTTAGGGCAAAACCAGAGACTAAAGAGGGTGACGATGCAGCAGAGGCCTCAGAAAGCCTGGGCTTGAAGAGCTGCAGTGGATGGCCCATGACACTAATCTGTGCAAGGGAGAGCTCAGCTTCCAAAGAAGCAAGTAGGACAACAAAGAGGAGGAGACACGAGAGCTGGTTTTCAATATTAGGAGGACTCTGTTGTGTATAAGCGTACTCTCTTCCTGGCATATGGTTCCATTTTAAAGGGATTTTTTTTTTCTTTTTTGGTTATAATTTTATTTTAAAGAGTAAAAACAAAAACGAGAACAAAAATTAGAAACAGGGTAACATACAATACGTGTTACATATTTTCTAAACAAGAATGCCTGATTAACAATGGTTGACATACTATTTTTATTGTCAAATCTGTTGCTCAGAGTAACAGATATAGTTACGTAAGATTATTATTTTTTTCAAGAAACTTATGTTCATATAATTAGAATCTCAAAGTAGAAGGGGGTAACAACAACAAATATTTAAAGATTTAAAATTTTTGAATTTAGTTAAAATTATAGCACCACATTTCCAAAAAAAATGAACTTTTTCACAAAATATTAATAAAATCATACCAAGATACATCAAACCGAAATTGTCCAACACTAACTGTAAAAAAAAATAATCATTAAAGCATATATATAGAAAAAAATATTAGCTGTGGAACAACAAAATTAAATAGCATCATATTCCACATTAGAAAAAAAAGAGCAAATGGGTAAGAAACTAGACTTATTTATTCAAAGGACTGAAAAAAAAATCTGTCCTCATTGAATTTATACTTAGCAAACATACCTTTGAAAACTAAAAGTAAAATATTTTCCAGTTATACAAACTCAAAATATTCTAATACCTCCAGATGTAGCATATGGAAAATAACAAAGATCATAATCCAGAAGGCGAGAGAAGTTGCTGTATGGTCCTGGATAAAGAATAAAGAGCTCTCAAAATGGTAGTTATTCAGGACTATGTAACATATAATTATATTAGATGAACCCATTTAAAAGGTCAGTGAAGATTTTTAAAGGGATTTTTGAGATGGGGCAAATTTTGGGGGAATATAAGGCAAACCTTACAAACAAAATCGTTCCAGTGAGAAGCTGCAGCAGTAAGTTCCTCCTCACCTGAACTATTCTTCCCCAGGCTTTGTGACCACTTTCCAAAAATGGCACAGAGGGACAGGGGAGCCTGTGGCCTAGTGAGTAGCAGCTGCTTTAGATCAAGTTTTAACTGATGGCTCTAGGGCTATAGGAGCTGCGGGGATCAGGGAAGCAAAGGTGGAGCAGTCAGAGGTGGAAAAACCCAGGGCAATGAGAAAAATGAAGATGAAAAGCTCCATCCCCTGCCAGACTTGCTCAGAGTTTCGTGTTGTGTTTATCTGAGAAAAGAAAGACCTCAGTGTTGCTTTATCTCAAGAATTGGAGTTCTGTCTAACAAATCAGAAACCTGACTGTGGGGTTGTAAATGTGCGCGTGAAACCTTGAAATGCATTGATAATAAGCGGAACATATTGTCCCCAAAACATCAATAAGAAACTGAGGAAAAGGAACCCCAGGAAAGGAGTGTGGCCATTGGAGATTTGGGAAAAAAATTACTTTCAGAATCCCCAGGATCTGGACTTTGGAGAGTTGTCAAACTGATACATTTGAAATGTAAAGGATTTTATCAGGGCTTTGATTGTTATTCACTTTTAATAACTACAGGGAAAAAACCAAGACAATGCATTCCTTCACTGAAAGGCTACAATTTGCATATTATTAGCTCTGCATTGACAGGAAAAGTAACTTCATGTGTAAATGTAGACGCGCACACCCACAGACTGCTTTCTACATTGGAAACACATGTGCCTGTGCTCTGCCTGGTAAGTGGCTACACATTTTTAGGGTTTGTCTGCTTCACAGCTCGGCCTCTGTGCTTTGTTGGGTACATATTTCCTTTGTTCAAAATGTGCCACATATTTCTGCTTATAGCACAGAACTTGGTTTGCAAAACAAAACCAAAAGACCTGTAAATGTTTGCACCATATGACCTGAGGTCGCGCTGAAGCATACTTGTATTAGGATTGCTTTTGCCTGCTTCTTTTGTGGTTTTGGAATCACAGCTTGCCACTACGTAATTAGCTCAGAAGCCTATTGTAAGTAGCCGTCCCTCACCACCTGGGTCAGGGAACATGAATTACATCAAGCATAGTTCTAATTCTAGACAACTCGTATGTCTTGGTATAGGAGAAATGCCAAGAACAGGGATGCCAATAAAAATGATGCTCAGAATTGATGGTGACCTCACTGCCCCCACTCAGCTTATTGGTCCTGGAATAAAGGAGGATATGCAGCTGTGGAGAAATACAATGTATATAAAGTATTTCAGTGCTTGGCACATAGCAGAAATTCAATAGAAGGTGTATTCTTAAAAACCATAACTGAAAAAAATCAACAACTTGGTTTGTTCTTATTGACTTACCTCTGTTATAAAGTTCATTACAGTGTGTTCTGCTTTTAATACAGTGAATGTAGTTTCAAGTGTTCACTGTGATAAAAGACACATTACCATTAGTCCCCCTCAAAATACTCCCCCTAATTTTGAACACGCTTACCTGATCATTTTTGCCACTTTCCGAAGCAGTTCTGGCAGTCTTGTTTTATCAGTGCCTTTATTTGCACTGTTAGAGCTGCCGTGCTGTCTTGAATCAATTTAGAACATTTACGTTTCATGGTCATTTTAACTTTGGGGACGAGCCAGAAGTCACACATGATCAGATCAAGCGAAGAAGCTAGATGAGGATGGGACCCGGTTCCGGAGACGACCCCTCCGCGCCGTAATACTGAGGCAACTTCACTGCATTTTCTTAAGCACACTTTGTAAAGACACTCACAAAAGAGGACTTCCAGAACTGCTTGAGAAAGTGGCAAGAATAACGAGAAAAGTGTGTCGGGATTAAGGAGGAGTATTTTGAGGAAGATGTGCAATGTGGTTTTCACTATAAATATTTTGAATCTAAACATTCACCATCCATTTTTTATGGACAACTTTGATGCTTTATTTTAATCGCAATCATAAAAATAGAATCTAATTTTATTGTGGCTGAAAAATAAGATTGTAAAGTAATTCCAGGAAGTTTATTGTACTCAGTTTTAACATTCATCTAAAGGGAAACATGACTGCTTTCAATGTTTTCATTCAACATTTTTTATTAAGTTTATTGGTACAATTTAGATACACATAATGATCACATTCGTCATAGAGAATCTGTACCTGTACAGGACATATTTTGAAAGTTCTTTCATTCCCAATCACCTTCCCTCCATTCAACCCCTCTTCTCTTCCTTATTTACCAAGTTTGCTGTCATTTTATCCTTTTCTTACCATTTTTTTCCTTTCCTTCCCCCATCTTCTTTACTTTTGAACAATTTTTCCTATTTCACAATATTTATTATAAATTTTTGTGCTTATATACTATTTCACTTTCTCATAGCAGGGAGACAATACAATATTTATACATTTGTGTCCTATTTATTTCATTTGTGAGGATGGTCTCCAGGTGCATCCATATACCTAGAAATGTCTCAAGCTTACACTTCTTTATGGCTGAGTAGTATCCCATTGTATATAAAAAAAAATCACATCTTTTTTATCCATTCTTCAGCAGTCGGGCATTTGGGTTGCTTCCAAGATTAACTGCTGCATACATGTAGCTAACCATGCTGCTACAAATGTAAGTAGGAGTGTATCACGGTGCACGATGCTTTGCTTTCCATTCTTCAGGGAATGTACTGAGAAGGGGAATTGCTGGGTCAAATGGGACGTCTCATCCTAGCTTTTCAGACTTTGTCAAATGCTTTTTCTGTGCCTATTGAGATTGTCACATGATTTTTGTCTTTGACTCTGTTGATATGGTGTATTGCATTTATTTATTTGCATGTTTTTTATTTTATTTTATTGAAGTACACACATCAATGAGACAGTTTCAGGACACATTAACAGGACAGATTCGATACATTAATACATTGCAAACTGTTTTCATAATGTTTTGGTATCATACAAGGTGCATACCTGATATTATACTTACAGATATTATTATAAGAGCAGATGTCTCTTATCAGTAAATTAAGAGAGTGTAGCAGTTTACTTATCTTAGTTTTTTATACCTGAATTATATCACAGATTCAGTAATTAATACTTTCTACCTTGTTATTTTGCTAGTGGTTGTCCATAGTACTAGAAGCCGACATAATATCTTGTCCAACCACTAATAGTGCAAATCTTGCTTCTCATAGAATTATGTAGAAGCATGGCATATTTATCCTAACTGTACTGTTTATACACACACATCATGATTCTTCCTTTCTATACCCCTTTTTTTTTGTCTAGACCTGTAAAAGATGGGCACTCCATTGTCACTCAACCAATTTAGGTACCTGAACTCGGTGACACAATCCAACACAGTCCAGCATTCCACAATAGTGAGTTATCTGAAGAAGTTGTTGACTTTAGCCATTTACAGCTCAACTTATTATTATGGCCCCATGTTATATACCTCATTTTTAGACTTTTCTGCTGGATGATTAAGACCGAGATAGAGCAAAACATGTAGTTTTTGTTTCTGATGAGGCCAGTGAAGTCACCTCAGGGTTGATCTTGTAATCCTGTACCTTACTCTGTAGATCCCTTGTCTGTGTCATCCATGTGGATGAGTCACGGCTAATGCTTGACCAATTTTCTCTCTGTGAGAGCCTGAGAGAAAATTTTCTCTCCATATGACTCTCCCCAAGTACACTACAGATAATTGACTTCCTTGCTCTGTGGCTCTATAATCTCCTTGTTCAGAAAATTTGGGGCACAACTGAGTTTCATAATGTTACAGCACAGGTTCACCTATGTCCTGAGTCTTTGCTGACCTTGAAAGGCTAGGGCCAAAATGTTGGCTGGCCTTGTGGCTCTTCTATTTCTCCAACTTTGATCTGTGAACTTAGGTTGTTAAGCATCCAGAAGAAAAGCTGATTAGTACCCTGCAGCATATGCCATCCAGTTTGCCCTAACTATCTGACTCAATTGTTTTTAGTTGTTGTACATTTCTATTTGTATTTCTTCTTTTTGCTTCTTATACTGGGGAGACTATACAATATTTGCACATGTATGTCTGGTTTATTTCACTTACGAGTATATGTTCAAGTGGCATCCACTTCAATATAAATGTTCAACCATGTATGCACCCCTGGGATGAATCCTACTTGGTCATAGTGTGTAATCTTCTTGATCATTTGATGCAAGTATCCTACTCAGAATTTTTACATCTATATTAATTAGGGAGATTGGCCTAAGGTTCCCTTTTTTGGTTAGGTGCTTCTCCGGTTTGGATATCAGTTTAAAACTTGTTTTCAGGAAGGAATTTGGGAGAACTGCTTCCCTTTCAATTTCATTAAACAGTTTCTGCAGTAGTGGCATTAAATATTCTCTAAACTTCTTAGAGAATTCAGCTATGAGTTCATCAAACCTGGGATGTTTTTGTTGTTGGTGGTAAATTTTTAATTATATTTTAATTTCATTGACTAATGTTGGGTTATTTTGAATTTTTATATCTTCTTGATTTAGTTTTGGCAATTCATGTGTAACTAAGAATCTGTCCATTTCCTCTATGTTTTCCATCTTATTAGAGCACACATTCTCTAAGTAGGTACTGATAGTCTTTTGAATTTCTGCAGGATCCATTGTGACTTCACTCTTTCCATCCATAATTGCATATGTTTGAGTCTTTTTTATTTCTTCTCTTTAATTAAGTTGGCTAAGTGCTTATTAAATTTTATTTAATCTTTCAAAGAATGAACTCTGAGGGCCAGCCAAATAGCTCGACGGATTATAGCATCTGCTTAGATACAGGGGCCTGGAGTTCAATCCCCAGGCCTGCCGTGCTGGCCCCGGCCCTGGGGCACACTGAGACAGCAATTGAGACTGGTGTGGTGGCATACGCCTGTAATCCCAGCTCTTGGGAGGCTGTAAACAGGCGGATCACTATGACTCCAATCTAGTAGTGAGACACTGAACACCCTGTAGATCCTTCCCTAAAATACAAACAAACGAAAATAAAAGTATGGACTCTTTAACCCATTAGTCTTTGCATTATGTTCTTAGTCTCAGTTGAATCAATTTCTGCTATTATCTTCATAATTTTCTCCCTCATATGCACTTTGTGTTTGATTTGTTCTTCTTTTGCTATAATTTTGAGGTTTAACATTAAGTTGTTTCTTTGTGATCATTCTATTTTCCTGATGTGAGAATTCACTACTATACATTTCCCTGTTTGGATTGCTTTCATTGTGTTTCATAAGTTCTGGTATGTTGTACCGGCATTATAATTTAATTGTAGATCTTATTTGATTTACTCTTTAATTTCCTCTCTGATCCTTTGATTGTTAATTTCTATGTGTCTATGTAGTTTTTGTGGTTTCTTTGCCGTTGATTTCCATTTTCATTGTACTACAGACAGATAATATGCATGCAATAATTTCAGTTCCTCTCTATTTACATCAAGCATGTCCCATAGGCTAGTATATGGGGAATATTGGAAAATGACCTATGTGCAGCTCAGAAGAAAGTGTATTCTGATGTTGTAGAGTAGTGCACTCTGTAGAAATCTACTAAGTCAGGGCAGGGGAGATGGCTCAGTGGAATAAGAGCTTCTCTGGCAAGCATAAGGGCCTGAATTCAATCCCCAGTTCTGCCAAAAAAAAAAAAAAAAAAAAAAAAAAAAAAAAAAAAAAAAAAAAAAAAAAAAAAAAAAAA
>PVKA01018896.1:0-42993 GCA_004027165.1 Ctenomys sociabilis | reverse complement strand
GTTAAGACCTAGGTAGATCAAAACTTATATATCAACACATGAACTTTATATTTCCTATGTGGTCATTGAAGTCTTCTCAGGGTTTATCCTGTAGTCCTGTACATTATTCTGTAGTTCCTTTGTCTGTGTCATCCATGTGGATGAGTCACGGCCAATGCTTGACCAGAATGCTCTCTGTGAGAGCCTGAGAAAAAGTTTTTTGGATCTGAGTTCAATCCCTGGTTCTGCCAAAAAAAAAAAAAAAATTAAAAAAGATACAAAGATCATTTTTCTTATGTGTTTCATTATGGGGGGGGTGGCAGATCATGATGCAGTGCCGCATACCTAGAATGCTCTCATAAAGGCATTGAGATTTCAATTTGTATCTCAGAAGCACCACATATGGTGCACGATGAAATGAATTACCCAAGAATGCACGAATTACTCTAGGACTGTAACTAAAATGAAAATATACCTGTCTCAAAAGTGCAAAACAGGAGCCAGGGAAATAGCTCGGAAGAATAAGTGCTTCCTTGGCAAGCACAAGGGCCTGAGTTCAATCCTCATTTCTGCAAAAAAAAAAAAAAAAATTAAGAAAAAGCAAAACAGAACATACCAAGATTCCAAAACTATAAAGCAGGAACAAGCTGAAGAGTCTTTAGAAAAAAAATTATTGTAATTCAGAATGTCCTTGTTATGTGTAAAAACACTTAGAAGGCATGTGAAGGAATAGGTAATAAAACATTTACAAGGTGTGAATAGGAGGTGAAAGCTATATTCATTTTGAAAACCAAACAAAACTAACAAGCTAAAAGCACATTGTCAAAAATTAATGGAAAACACTGAAATATAATTATTATAATTATGTTAAAATACTTTATTTTTTATTTTTGTGGTGCTGAGTACTGAATTCAGGGCTTTGTTTTTGAAAATCATGCCAAGGTTCTACTGAAAATGACAGGTAGAGTTGATTGCTAAAAAGTGAGATATATTAGCAGTTACATACTTGTCTTGCAGAGACAAAGAAATGGCAATTTTATTTATTTATTTATTATTTATTTATTGTTTGTATTTAGGGCAGTGTCTGCACGGTGTTCAGGGTCTCACTATGTAGATCGGACTCATGGTGATTCTACATTTTATGCCCTCCCAAGTGCTGGGATACAGGTGCACAGCACCATGCCATCTCCATTACCATCTCCATTACCATGTTCTGGGTGCTGGGCTGGCCCAGCAGGCCCAGGGGGATCGAACCTCTGCCCCCTGTGCCTTTTTTCAGGTGCTTTAATCCACTGCGCTATTGGCCAGCCCTAAAATGGCAATGTTTTCTTTTGACAGAACCAGAGATTGAACTCATAAAATGCCAATTTTTAAAGTGAAAAGCAAAACATTTTTCAAAAATGCTTTGCAAGAAGCAAAAATATATTGAACATTGCTGAATCATTATGAGTAACTGTGAAGAAAAGTTAACATAAATAATTCAAAGTGAGTCAAATAAAAAAATTATTATGGCTTCATTTATTACGTTGGCCATGAAAGTATAACATATATGTATAAGTGGGCACAGCTGAGATAATGATAAAGAAAAAATTATACTATTGAAGAAATTTGAGCTTTCTCCATTTCTCTCCTCCTCCTTCCTTTTCCTCTTTCTCCTTTACAAGTGCTGAGCTAAGTAAGTCTGTACCCTTAAAACAGCACATACAAGCTGAATATTTTTCTAAGTTCATCCAAATATTGACATGCATATTCACATATCTCAGTGAACTCTAGAGTTTTACTGAGCATGCCCAAGCTAAATACACCATCTTAAGACTTACTGAAAACAAAATTAAAAAGCAAAAGAAGGGTTGGGGATGTGCCTCAGTGGAGAAGCTCTTGCCTTGCATGCAGAAGGCCCTGGCTTCAATTCCCAGCTTCTCTCTCTCTGTGTCTCTGTCTCTGTCTCTGTCTCTGTCTCCGTCTCTGTCTCCATCTCCATCTCTGTCTGTCTGTCTGTCTGTCTCTGTCCTCTACAAGCACTGAGCTAAGTAAATCTTCCCCTTTAAAAATGTATATATACATTTTAAGAGAGAGAGAGAAAGAAGATAATTAATAAGAAGACAGATGAAATGGAAGTGCAGAAGAATGTGTTCTAAAAAGCTAAAAGATGTACCTCGAGATCATAAAGTCATTGAAACAAATTAGATTAACATACTTCAATATAGAATGATGTCATTTGAGAAATGCAAAATATAAATGAATTAAAAAGAACATAGGAAAAATGAAAGTAAGTTTTTAAAAAATTTTATCATTATTATTATTTTTTTTTTTTTTTGCAAAATGGGAAAGGACTAAAAAGTAGAAGGATCAGTGAGTGAGAACGGTGTGTGTCATGCAAAGGTGCCAGGTCCCCAGGACCAGGGCAGACACTATGCACTGAAAATAGGCAGCAGTGAAAGTGAAAGGAGGACACAGTGCCAAAGGAAAAACAACACAACAAGCACACAGATTCTAAATCATATTTTCTCTGAAGTGAAACATTTTTATATTAAATAAAACACGCATATTTTTAGACATGCAAAGTCTGAGAGAATGCATATCCAGTTAATCCACACAAGCAAATCTAATGAAATTTCTCCAATTGAAGATGAAATTGTAGTGACTGAAATTCTGAATCAAGAAGATGTGAAGGGCATTGGAAATGATATTCTGCTTTGTTTTGTTGTTTTCCTCTCATACCAGGGACACAACTCAGGACCTTGCACTTGCCAACATTGGTAATGATAGACATGTGCATAAGCATAGGAGTGATTCATGTTTCACTTCATAAAGTATTTATAAGCCAGATGAATGTTTAGTTCAAACAGAACAAAAATTATATGTATATACATATATATGTATATATACATGTACATGAGCACATATATATATATATACATATGCACACACACACACATATATATGCGTGTGTGTGTGTGTGTGTGTGTGCTCATATATATGTGTATAAAGTTAGGAAAATATTCAGCTAATATTTCTTCAACAGTATAATTTTTCCATATCATTATCTTCCTATGTCCATATATATATAAATATATATAATATATATGTATATAGATAGATTTTTATATATTAAAACTTATAAATATATCAAATTAATTACATGGCAATGACAGTACAACGATTAAGACAAAATGGATGAAGTTGTTATTATTTTTATTTTTTGTGTTCAACATAGCGTCTAAATTGTCTAGAGAGTCTCACTGCACAGATCAGACTTGTAGTGATTCTCCTGTTTTCAGCCTCCCAAGCGCTGGGATTATAGGTGCTGCCACAACACCCAGTCTCAATTGCTGGCTCAGCGTGCCCCAGGGGCAGGGCCTGCAAAGCTTGCTGGGGATCGAACCCCACCTACTGCTCTCTGCCTAAGAAGGCTCTTTAGTCGGCTGAGCTATCTAGAAAGTCCTACAGATGAAATTCTTTTAAGTTCTACTTATTTGAATGAAATATTTTATCATTAAATCCAACATGACTATGAAATATTTAAGGAGAATGCTTTAATTTCTAGAGTACCAGATAGGGAAATCACCAAAGAAAGAAACTAGGTTTCAATTTGCCCCTCCAAACCCAAAATTTTGGGAAAGAGGAAAAAGATGCTATAGAATGAGAGAGGTAGTAAAGAATGAAAACAAAAAGAAGAAATATGAAAAAAGAAATATGAATGAAAATATTAATCATTACGTTTATTTAAATGGAATATTTCTACTACTTTTGGGATTGAAAAGACCTATAGGCAGACTGAAAGCAGACTGAAGACTTACAAACTGATAATAAAGCCAAGAACTATCTTTTTTTTTTTTTTTTTTTGTCTTTTTGAGACAGGGTCTCACTATGCAGTTCAGGCTGGCCTTAAGCTCACTTTGTAGCTCAGGCTGGTCTCAAACTCACAACAATCCTCCTGTCTCAGCCTCCCAAGTGCTGGGATTACAGGCCTGCACCACCACGCCCGGCTCAGCCAAGAACTATCTTGTCATGCTTTAAAAGTAAAGTTTTCAGTGAGACGTATAGGTTAAAAGTAAAATATCGGAGGACTGGGGAGATAGTTCAGCTCAGAAGCACATTCTTGGCAAGCACAAGGTCCAGCTTTCCACCCCAGGAACTTTTTTGTATGAATAAAAAGAAGTAAAATATCAGAAAAAGTGTATTTTCTTAAACAAATTAAAGTGATGACTGTGTGTGTAGCTTTATATTATAAAGTAGATGTTAAGGCAAGGAATATTACAAAAATTAAGCTAGTCTTTACAACAACAAAAAAAGATATTGTCAAGAAAATGTAATACTCTTGACTCATCCACATGGATGACACAGACAAAGGATCTACAGAATAATGTACAGGACTACAAGATAAACCCTGAGAGGATTTCACTGACCACATAGGAAATATAAAGTTCATGTGTTGGTATATAAGTCTTGATCTATCTAGGTCTTAACCATCCAGCAGAAAAGTATAAAAATGAAGTATACATCGTGGGGCCATAATATTAAGCTGAGCTGTAAATGACTATAGTCGACAACTTCTTTGAATAACTCACTATTGTTGTGGAATGCTGGACTGTGTTGGATTGTGGTGTTGAGTTCAAGCACCTAAGTTAGTTGAATGATAATGGAGTGCCCACCTTTGACAGGTGTAGACAAAGGAAGGGGTGTAGAAAGAAAAACTCATGATGTGTGTGTATAGACAGTACAGTTGGTATAGATAACGCTGTGCTTCTACATAATCCTATGAGAGGCAAGATCTTCACTAATGGTGGTTGGACAGGATACTATGTTGGCTTCTAATACTATGGTCATCCACTAGGAAAATAATTATTGAATTTTTGATATAATTCAGGTATAAAAAATAAGTAAGTAGCTACATTCTTAATTCACTGATAAGAGATATGTGCTAAAATAATATCTGTAAATATCATGTATGCACCTTATGCACTACCAAAACATTATGAGAACAGTTTGCAATGTATTAATTTATTGAATAGGTATTGCTAAGGTGTCTTCAAACTGTCAGATTGACATTTGTAGTTCAATAAAATAAAATAAATAAATAAATAAATAAAAAAGAAAATGTAATACTCTTGAAACTTAAGCATGCTAAGCCCCAAACTACAGAATTTCAAAATATTTGAAAACAAAAGTAACAGAATTAAAATGTACCTTTAGTTTCAGAAGTTAATACTTAGTTGTCATTACTTATTAGAATAAAAAACCCAGCAGACATATGAGACATGAACATACTCTTTCAGTATAACTTAGTATGTGTTTCTACAATATTAATTCAAAATCTACACAGTATCCATTTGTTTCATGTATGTGTAAAACATTCTCTGAGATAAAACAGATATTAGATGAAAAAAGTGACAGCAAATTTAAATCAAACAAAGGTTATATTTTTATAATGAGAAAGTAAATAGAAAACAATAATACCTAATAATTGCCCCAAATGTTTGCAAATATTGAAAACTATTTAAATTATATGTAGGATAAAATAACACTATCTGTGAAACTAGAAAATACTTGACAACATATGAACATAAAGTGCAATAACAATTAATTTTAATGATACAGTTAAAGTGGTTTTAACATGGAAATATTCAATAGTCATACTGTTAATTATTATAACCAAAAGGCCATTAAATATACATAATTATGTATGTATATCTCTAATGTAAGAGGCCATAAAGAGAAAAAATAATTAATTCCAAATAAAAAGATAATAATTTAAAACCTAATTTTTAAATTGTTGAGCTCAATTTCTATTTTTCTTCTTAAAATAAAATTTGAAAATTTAAAAGTTAACTTTATTTAATCAACATCCACTATTGGTAGAAAAAACTCACCAATCATAAAACTGGCTTTTTGAAAAAAACACAAATTAAAGCTCATTCTGGGCAACTTAGAGACTTAGGAAGAATTTGTTTCAAGTTCTTAAAATGAAAGAAGTAAAGAAGCTTGATGATATGCAGCATATGCCATTCACTTTGCATTATCTGACTCAATTGATTTTAATTGTTGTACGTTTCCATTTGTATTTCTGCTTTTGGCTTGTTATACTAGGGAGACTATACGATATTTACATATGTGTGTCTGGTTTATTTCACTTATGAGTATATGTTCAAGTGGCATCCACTTCAGTATAAATGCTTCAAACTTATCATTCTTAATAGCTGAGTAATACTCCATTATATAGAAATACCACATCTGTTTCAACCATTCCTCATGTGATGGACATCTTGGTTGTTTCCAAGATTTTGCTATCACACATTGTGCTGCTATAAACATAAGTACACATATATCTCTATGATACAATGTATCCAGATCCTTTGGGAAAATTCCCAGTAGGGGAATAACCGGCTTGAATGGGATTTCTAGTCCTACTCTTTTGAGGAGTCTCCACACTGACCTCCACAATGGTTGTACCAGTCTACATTCCCACCAGCAGTGGAGAAGTGTTCCCTTTTCCCCACAAACTCTCCAACATTTGTTATTGGTTGATTTCCTTATGATAGCCATTCTTTCTGCAGTGAGATGGTAACTCAGTGTTGTTTTTATTTGCATTTCAGGAATGCCTAGCGATGTGGAGCATTTTTTCTTGTATTTATTTGCTTCTTTAATTTTGTCCTTTGAGAAGTGTGTATTCATCTCAGATGGATTTTATTGAGTATTTTTGCGTCTATGTTCATGTGGGAGACTGGCCTGAAGTTCTCCTTTTTTGGTTGTGTCTTTCCCTGGCTTTGGAATTAGTATTATACTTGCCTCCAGAAATGATTTTGGGAGGACTATTTCCTTTTCAATTTCATTGAAGAGTTTGTGGAGTGCAGGGATTATATCTTCTGTAAATTTCCTGTAGAATTCAGCTGTGAATACATTAGCACCTGGCCTTTCTTTGTCGGTAGGCTTTTTATTATGTTTCATATTTCATTCGATGATATGGCTCAACTTGAAGCTCTTAGCAAATATGTAACCCCAATACCAATTAATTAAATAATTAATCAGTTAATTATCTCTATTATATTATTACACAATTTTAAGAACAGATTGAAATTTTTTTTCCAGAACCAGGTATTGAACTCAGGCTCTTCTGCTTGCCAGGAAAGTGCTTATCCACTGAGCCATCTCCCTGGCCCCTAACAAACTGAAAATTAAAAGTAAACAAAATAATGGCATTTAAAATACTATCAAAATGTATAATACATACTCTTTAAAATAAATTAAAATGTGAAAAGGACAAGGGAAGAATTAAGGTTCTATTGAAAACAAGAGTGAATAATTTGTTTGATCAATTTTGCATATCTCTAACAGGTAGTGTGAGCAACAAGTTTGACAATAGCAATACATAACAATACCCATTGTTAATTTTCCATTTTTGTTATGAAACTCTGTACCACTTGTGCTGTCTTACATTGCTTTGTTTCTGACTCTGTTCTTGTTATCTGTTCTAGTTTTTGTTCATGTTCTTCTTTAAAATAAAATTTTAAAAACATACAGTACTAAGATAAATAGCTAATTAAAGGAAGAAGATTTGGGCTATCCATACCATTATCTGTATAATATTTTGATACTGAGAGTTAAAAAAATGAGAGATATATCTGATTCAAAGAATGACTAAATATTCCTAATATGTCAGCTGATCCAACTCAAAATCCTGGCAGTATTCTTGTAGAAACTAGCATGCTGATCTACTTGTATACTTATATATTGTAAACTTTTACATAGTCTATCAAGACAAGTTTGTTAAAATAATTATTAAAGGGAAGAAAGGTGTTTTTCAGCACATGGACTTGTAAGAACTGGATTGGATTGACAAATGCACACACATTTCATATATATATATATTTTTTTTTTTTTTTGTGTGTGTGTGTGTGTGTGTGTGACATATCTTAAATCTGTATCTGTCTTAGCTACTTTTTACTCCTTGTTGGGACCAAATAGCGACAGTCAAAATGAAAGAAGGAAAGGATTATTTAGCTCACAGTTAGTAGAGGTTTCGGTCCATACTCTGCTGGTCCCAAGGCCAATGGCAGCAGTTCAGGATGGCAGAGAACAGGAAGAACAGAGGAGCAGCATCCATCAAGACTCTCTATCTCCCTTCTATGCTGACTGCTAAGACTGGAGCTCCTCCAGGAAGAGGGGCAGCCGTGATGTTGGCAGCTACCAGAACTGGCGGCTGCGAAGGTCGAGAACCGCCAAAGAAGTGGAGTTGTGAAGTTCAGGCTCTGAACTCCTCTACAGAAGTGGGGGCACACGAAAGCCTTCTTCAGCCCCTTTAAATACCCCTCAAATGTTGATTCACTCAGCGGCAGACCCTGCCCACCCTAGGGTGGGTTTCTCCACACACTAGGGGTTGGAACTGGAGTGCAGCCAAGTTGATGCAATGTAAGAACCAGTTAAAAAACCAGTGTTTTTTAAACCTAAAATGACAAACAATGAAAGAATAAAAAATAATATCTTGATGTGATAAGTAAGTACCTTTTAAATTGAATACAAGAAACATCACAAAGGAAAATAAATTGTTCTGCATCAGAACAATTTATCTCTTTTCTTAAAAAAAAAACCAGTGGTTTCAAAAAAATAAGGCAAAACAAGAGTAGAATAAATACAATACATATATGTCACAGAGGATCAAATTCAGACCATGTAATGAATGATGATTCATGAAATAATACGATCTAAAATTATTTTCAATAGACACATTACTTATCAGACAATAAAAGAAAAACCAATTAGCATAATTAATGTTCTCCACTCACAACAAAATTATAATTAAATTGACAAGTGTACTTTATATCTACTAGAATGCTTGATATAAAAAGCCCACGATACCAAATGTTGATGAGGATGTGGAACAAATTGAATTTGCTCATATTGCTAGAGGAGTACACATTAGAATGGCCATTTATGAAAGCAACTTGGAAGCTTTTTACAAAAGAAAAAGCATGCCAAATTTATAGTCCAGATATTTCAGGTGTGCGGCAAAATATAGGCATATATTTACAAAAACTCTTCAATAAGAATGCCAATATTAGTACTATGCTTCCAAGTGGAAACTTAAAAAGAAAAACAGATGCCATCCAGAGGTGATTGGATGAACTAATAATTAACTATTCATATAATAGAATGCTCTTGGGAGATATAAAGAAAGTTTTGACACAGACATCACAAAGGCATTTTAAAATAATTATGCTGGATAAAAAAGGACAGGTACACAAAAATACACTGGGTATGATTTGATTCCAATGATTTATTGAAACTGGCAATCTGAGGCTATGCTTAGAGAAATCAGTTAAGTGGTTCCCTGGAGGAAGATGGAACTACTGAAAAGGAGCATGAAAAAGTTTTCTCAGGAGAAACTAGAGGTGTTGGTGTCAGGGAAACACACATTTAAAAGCTCATTGGAATATATGTTGAACATACTTCACTTCATTGAAATTTATATCAATTAAGCACCCCCTGTAAAATAGCTAATGTTTGTTGTATTAAGTACCAATGTGACAAGTCATTATGCTATGTACTGTACAAGTACTTATTGCGTGTTGCATTCCGATGGGTGCTCTTTCTCAATATGCAGCAAGAATGTGTATCATTGGTTTAAAAAAAAAAAAAAAAACAAATATTTTCTAGAATGGAAAGTTCATGACAGGCATTCCTAGACTACTGAAGGGCAGTTCCACTCCTTACTGTTATCAATCCTTCCCAGACTCCTCACTTGCTGCTTCCAAAAATTTGTCATTCCTAAAGCTTGTTTGGAAAGCGACACACATTAAGAGATGTCTGAAATGGGTGGTGAGGAGGGATATTATAAATTTTAATAGCGACTGGAGCTTGCAAACAGCATCTCTTAAACAGCGAGGCAGGTTGTCAAGAGCATCAGGAGGAGAAAGCTGCTCAGCGTGAGGCTGATGAGACAGCACCTAGAATACAGTAAACAGTTCTGGGCATCACCACATGAGAGAGCTGTCAAAAAACTGGAAGAGATTCAAAGAACATCAGGGAGTGTGACTAAAAGACTGGAGGGATTGATTTATGAGAAAAGATTAAAAGAAGCAACTATCACCTACATAGATGGAGTATACTAAGGAGGGTCATGCTAACAACGTAAATATTTGAAAGTTAAGCTCACAGAAGGGGGACACTTTGTTGCTATTGTCTCAGAGGCTTTACATAAAAATTATAAGGTGAAATACAAAAATTAACGTGTTGCCCAGATATTAGGAAGTATATCCTGACAAGGAAGTCAGTTAGACTTTGAAGAAATTGTTTCCGAGACAAGTAGAAATCCAGTTGTCTGAAATAGTGAAAACCAGTTGTGACATAGAATAACAACCCCATAAGTACTCTGGTCTAGAGACAGAACAGTGTGGTTTCATGAAGAAAAATACCCCTATCTCTTAAATTATATTAGATATAACAGTTGTAAAGGGATTTGTTGTCCTTCAAGTCTTTAATACAGTAATACAACTTATATTTCATCTAGTTTATATTTAATATAGTAACTTCTGTGAGAGGAGATCCATTTCCTTCATGGATTGTGTGTCCTGAGCTTCAGTGAGGTTTTAGACATCTATGAGGTGTTAAAGCAAAGGGTCAGGAATATATTCCACTTTCTAGAACTCCTAAGATAGTTTCATTGCCATGGATAAGAAGGTGTAAGCAAGCCCCACATTGACCATCTTGTGCATGACCAACACTCCTTTGTAATAGAGCAGCTCAGGTGAGTCAGTATCTGACTTACAGAAGGAAAAATTCACCTGAGAGTCTTAAAAGCAGGATTTTATGACAAGAAATGTTTTCCTAGGATTTATTGGCTTTACACTTTTCAGACTATGTGCTATTTCATATGCTGTTGTCTTGTTACATTGCATTACAAAACTTAAGCTATTTTAGAAACCAGGCGTGGTGGCGCATGACTATAATCCCAGTACTCGGGAGGCTGAGGCGGGAGGATTGTTGTGAGTTCGAGACCAGCCTGAGCTACAAAGTGAGTTTAAGGCCAGCCTGAACTGCATAGTGAGACCCTGTCTCAAAAAAAAAAAAAAAAAAAAACCCAGACAAACAAACAAACAAAAACTTAAACTATTTTAGCTGATTAATTTATTGTCTTGGTTATTTATCAATTGTACATTAAGTGCTAAAATGTGTTGGACTACTGATGAGACTACAGTTGTGTACAAATCAAAATCTCTGACCTCCAGGAGCCCATAATATTGAACTTAAGAAGAAAGATCACAGAAAAATGTAGATCTCAGAAAATGATGGATAACAATAAGTGCTGTTAGGAAATATAGTAAAACAGAATGAGTGTGTGAATTATGTTGGGATTTATGATTAGCAAGTGAAGGCTGGGAAAATCTTTATTCTAGAAAAGGAACATTTAGAGGTTGAAACAACAAAAGTGAGCCCCTCCAGAGCTCAGCAAGAGGAAATGGCAGGACAATTTCCAGGGTAAGATGGGCTGCTCTATTGGAGAAACAGCAGAGTTCACTGAGGCTAAGTAGAATGAGGGATTGGTAATGGTTAGAACACAGGCAGGCGAAGACCAGATTCCAAAGTGTGTTTCCATGATTAAGCTTTCCTTCCTCTGACTGAAGTCAGAGGCCCTGACATGGACACAAAAGTAATGCTATCTCTCTTGCATTTAAAGTAGTCCTCTGGGGCACCATATGGAAGCACTATAGGTAAGGGTGAAAGCCTAATGATCAGTTAATGAGCCCTGTTATGATCAATGAAAGAAACATAGCTGCTTCACCAAGGGTGGACTCGGTAAAGCAGGAGGAAATGATCAGAGTTGGGTGGTGTAACCAACAGCCAATGTGCCAGAGAATGAGAAAGGACATGTGTCCTTCCTTAAATAATGAATGGCAACTACTTCTTTTTTCACTTCTACATCACTAATCCCTTGAAAAGCAAATGATAATCAATGTGCTTACATGTACTTATGGTATAAATGCCTGGAATGTATTATCAGATTGATAGATGTAAATCTCTTGAATTAGATGCTCACAGTTTTTTTTACTGCTATGTAACCAGAGATTTTGCTTATGTCATTTTTCAAAACATGGATTAGTGCCTTTGTTTTATTTCTAAGATGTGTACTTAGATCATTCACTTTGTCAAGTGCTTTCAATTTAAGTTTGAAAATTTAGGAAGATTTCATTACAATGTAGATAATAAGAGTCATGGAAGCTATCAAGAATGTTAAGTTTGAAGCATTTATACTGAAGTGGATGCCACTTGAACATATACTCATAAGTGAAATAAACAAGACACACATTTGTAAATATCATATAGTCTCCCTAGTATAAGAAGCGAAAAGCAGAAATACAAATGGAAACGTACAACAACTAAAATCAATTGAGTCAGATAAGGCAAAGTAAATGGCATATGCTGCAGGATACTAATCAGCTTTTCTTCTGGATGGTTAACAACCTAAGTTCACAGATCAAAGTTGGAGAAATAGAAGAGCTACAAGGCCAGCCAACATTTTGGCCCTAGCCTTTCAAGGTCAGTGAAGACTCAGGATATAGAAGAACCTGTACTGGAACATCATGAAACTCAGTTGAGCTCCAAATTTTCAGAACAAGGAGATAATGGAGCCACAGAGGAAAGAGATGGAAGTTCTATAGTGTGCCTGGGGAGAGTCACATGGAGAGAAAACTTTCTCTCAGGCTCTCACAGAGAGCAAACTTGTCAAGCATTGACCATGACTCATCCACATGGATGACACAGACAAAGGTTCTACAGAATAATGTACAGGACTACAAGATAAACCCTGATGGGACTTCACTGACCTCATAAGAAACATAAAGTACATGTGTTGGTATATAAGTCTTGCTCTATCTAGGTCTTAACCATCCAGCAGAAAAGTATGAAAATGAAGTATACATCGTGGGGCCATAATAATAAGTTGAGCTGTAAATGGCTATGGTCAACAACTTGTTTGGATAATTCACTATTGTGGAATGCTGGACTGTGTTGATTGTGTTGTCTAGTTCAAGCACCTAAGTTAGTTAAATGACAATGGAGTGCCCATCTCTGACAGGTGTAGACAAAGGAAGGGGTATAGAAAGGAAGATTCATGATGTGTGTGTATAGACAGTACAGTTGGGATAGACAACACTGTGTTTCTACATAATTCTATGAGAGGCAAGATTTGGACTAATGGTGGTTGGACAAGATATTATGTTGGCTTCTAGTGCTATGGACAACCACTAGGGAAATGACAAGGTAGAAAGTATTAATTATTGAATCTTTGATGTAATTCAGGTATAAAAAATAAGATACGTAAACAGCTACACTCTATTTACTGATAAGAGACATACGGTATAATAATGTCTGTAAGTATAATATCATGTTTGCTTCTATGATACCAACACATTATGAAAACAACCTGCAATGTATTAATTTATCAAATCTGTGTTGACAAGGTATATCAGAACTGTCTCATTGATATTTGTACTTCAATAAAACAAAAATAAAAAAAATCATGAAACAAACTCAACTTAGTGTAAATTGAGCTACTGTACAAACAGAAAGCTACTCTTGTCTTTCTTAAAATAGTCACTTATTATAGAATTTTTAAAAAATGAAATAGAACTTTCTTGTAGGATTTTTTTTAAAGAGTCATTGGCCAGAATTAAGTCTGCCTACAATCAAACTTGAATTCTAATTTGTTTATTGCTTGATGCTGAATAAATTTCTAGGCTCCCTATATTTTCACTGCCAATAATAAGGAATTCCTCAAATTTCATACAAGTTCAGTAAGTGGGAAAAACTGATCTGAGTAAAATTTTGAGTTTTAACCTCCTCTAGTTTATTTTGAATATTTCTACTATTTTCAGTTTGTATACTATTTATCCATGTAACACTGCATTACAGAAAGTGTTTCTAAGTATAAATGAAGGAGAAGGCAATGGATTAGATAATATCAATAGTCTTCTGATACAGTGTCCTCAGACAGCTTATGAAGCACCGCTATGGTCCAGGTGTGGTACTGAGTGAATCAGATAATATTCAACAGAACAGGCAGAGATTCTAACCCACACAGGACTTAACTTGTGGTGTGAGTATTCACGGATCTCTAGAGGGTTATGAGACCATAATGTTAGGAAAAATAAATCAGACATATCAGCTTAGATATCCCATGATTCTCTTATGAGAAAGCCAAAATACAAGTAAATTTCAGAGAAAAATAAAAGATAATAGAAGACAGGCAGCTAGATAAGAGACAAGGATAAACATAAGTGAATGAAATAAAAGATAATGTGGGTTATGTACATGTATCAACTCCTTACAAGGTATGTGATGATTAGGTGCTATAACACTGCACTTATACGAAGAAAAAGCCTTTGACTGCTTCACAGTGCATACCATATTTAAGCCTATATGTGTGTGTATATATTTGATTTCTTAGAAGATACATGTGTTTTCATCATTTTAAAGAAATAAAACAAATGGAATGTATTGAAATATACTTAGTCATATTTGTAGGATACATTTTGATCTTGACAAATTAAACATCGGTAGACTTCATTACAGAAATCTCATCCAAAGTTCAAATCCTGTATTTCTGTAGTATCTTTTACATTTTACTAAGCTAGAAGTTTTATTCGTAAAATGAAAAATGTAGTATTACTTTCCAAATGTACTGTATGAAAATAAATTGCCTTAAAATATTTTTATAGTACAAGATAATTATGATACAGATGAATTTAGATATATGAAACTATCCTACATTTGCTAAATCCACATGTGCAAATGGTAAAAAAGTAAAGTAGAATTTGACTTATACTAGAAAATAAGCACTCATTTATTTGTGTGTATAATGTTGACTTCATTTTAACAGATAAGTTTGTTTAAAGATCATTTACTAGAAAGAGGAACAGACTCTCAAAACAAGAAACAGATAAAATTGCCCAAGGCCCTTACTCATTGGAAATCAATCTGAAATAAAGATAAAACATTTCTACTATTCTAATGGAAGTCAGTAGGATACAGGATTCCACTTTTGCAATTTTGATTTGTAGACAATATTTTATATTCCTTTTTATTATAGAAAGACGTGATGTCTGTTCCCAGTTCTGCCACAAATTAATTTTGAAAAAAAAAGTGACTCAGTTATTCTAATCT
This sequence comes from Ctenomys sociabilis, assembly GCA_004027165.1. NCBI lineage: Eukaryota > Metazoa > Chordata > Mammalia > Rodentia > Ctenomyidae > Ctenomys > Ctenomys sociabilis. The sequence goes on along the minus strand of PVKA01018896.1, from coordinate 27,855 downwards.
TCAGTTTATCTGTAAAATGAAAATTCAAGATCTATTATACTGTGTGGGTTCTTTGTTGTTCTCCAAAATCACATTGCTTATACCTGGCATATAACTGCAACAGAATTAATCTTAAACAATGAAACAAAAAAACAAAAAAAAAAATTTGAAAGCTATGCTGGTGGGAAGAATTCAAGTAATTAGAGGGCCAAAGATGTGAATTGCTCCTTCTTGCTTCAACAAAAAACATGTGCCTGATTTGGGGAAATATATTTAAAATGTCTAATCCTAGTTTACTGCGATATAAAATTAGCCTCACTAAGATATGAAAAATGTAGGAAAGATACTTTTCTCTCAAGAAAAATACCTATATAAACTCTCATTCTTATTGTGATGTCTGAAACAGATTCTAGGCTCCGCTATTCTCTAACTGCTCTTTACCAATCTTCAGAGTTAAAGACAAACCTAGTAATTTTCTGCATTATCAGATAGAGGCCTACTCCAGATTCAATTTCAGCTAATAAAATTCAGAACAACTTCTCAAAGGGCACAGCTACTGCTGAAACTAACATTTTGTTCTTTTTCCTTTTTATTTCTTTTTCTTTTTCTTTTTTTTGCTCCTTCAACTCTAAGCTCACAGAAAAAAAAATAAATCCCAAAGAAAAAATAAACACAAAAATCCTTCTCTCTACAGTGAATGTACCTGAATTATATTAAAATATATTAGGAATAATAAATATGTATTGCTTTTTTCATGAAAGTTGTTGGAGCTATTTTGGGCCTTAATTCAACATCAACTTTTCTCTGAGATGAGATTTTTGAAATGCAGTTTTACAAGAGAAGGAAATTTGGTTTTATGTACTATGCTTCATATTCTGGGGTTTCAAAAGAATATTATAAAGCAACATGTTAGATCCTTGCTTTGTAGGCGGCAGCTTGACTCCAGAAACTCGGTGAGCTCAGTTATGCACCATGCTGAGCTCTGATCGGTTGGCTTTATTTCACACGGTGGCATTGGGGTGTTCTGCTGGTGGCTCAGAAAGGGCAGTGGATTCACAGGAGGTGCTCATGGGGAGAAGTGGAGTTTTGAGATTAAATCAGCCAGAGACTAGAGGAAATCTTGTGGATGAGGAGAAAGGAAAACATGCCATAAGTAGCCAAATGAACTGACTCAGCTTTGAGGTCTCTGCTGCTGCTCCCGCTTTGACTAAGAAAAGAAGCCAGAATTCAGCAGATCCAGCTGTTCAGAATACATTCCTGTTTCTAAATGGGATAAGGTTCTAATGTACAATGAACGATTGGTGGACAGTCTTTGCACTACTTCTGGCCTCTAAACATTAATCAGGACCATTTCACATAGAAGTTTACCATCTTCTTCTTCTTCCTGATCATCTGTCATAAATACTACAACTGTATTTCCTCTTCACTTTTCTCCACCTCCTGAAATATTTTACTAGTCCGTTGAATGATTTTTCTTACTGTTAAACTGAAAAAACCCAAGTCAGTCAGTTTAATCATACCGCATCAAGGAAAATCATGCTTGGTGATATTAATATACCTTATGGAGAAGGTATTAAGCTTCTTTTCCTATGAATGAGAGAGCACATGATATATTTGAAAATAATTGCCCTGGGGTATGCTCTTGATCTTTTGTTTCCACATTATTATCTTTACTGTATTGATTTGGAAAAATTTATTCATCTAAATCTCAACGTTTTAAAATGGAAGGATTTTTTTTGGAGGGGTGATACTGGGGATTAAACTCAAAGCCTACCACTTTTTAATTGTGTATTTTTGTTTTTATTTTGATAAGTGTTTCCCTGATTTACATAGGCTGGACTCAAACTTGCCTCAGACCCCCAAATACCTTCTTACTCTTAAAAAAAGAAAAAATAAATAAAAAGCTATAAGAATTTGCTTGGATTTTTACATGTTTGATTTGTTTTGTTTTTGTACTGAGAAATGAGCTCAGGACCTTGCATTTGACAGGCAGCCACTGTACTATGTGCCTGGCCCAGTTTATTTTTGTTTAGTACATTTTAAATAAATAAATAAAATATTTATTTTAATAGAAATATCCTCCTCATTCTCTCCATTTTTCTCATCCTTCTTTTTCTTTGCCTAATTTTTCTTATCTTCTCATTCTTATTCTCCTTTTAGCAAGATAGCAAATGACCTCTCAATTTCTCAAATAATTATATCACAAATATAAGCTGCAATCACTGGTGAGAATGCCATGTGTTCTGAGTCTTTCATCTTTTTTGGCTTGAGGCTCTATGGATTTAGCACATGACCTCACTGAGTTATACCCAGCCTGCCTTGTACTTTGTATTTTAAAGCAAGGTCTTGCTAAGTCACTAAATTTCCCAGGGTAAGTTCAACCTTTCTGTCTTCTTGCCTCTGCCTCTCAGAGTTCTGGGATTGCAGGCATGTGTCACCACACCCAGCCTATTATGAGTCATTTAGGTGCTAATGGTCTGAAGGAGATATCCCAGATTTGTGAGAGATCATACAACCAGGCAGAAGATATTTCACAACTCAGAGTACAATTGTGCAGCAGTCCTGCTCTGATATATTCTTCATATTCTTGGGAGTCCAAGGTTTTGATGGTGACTTTTATGTAAGTGCTGAGAGATTCTGGAGAATTTCTAAGACAGCTAAGCTGAAGAATGAGAGTGCAGGTAAGACAAAGCCTTGCATCAAATGCTGGGCTGTTTTATTCTACAACTGAGATAGCCATAGAATGTGCGCATTTCCAGTCCCAAGGAAAGCTGAGAAAAATCACAAGTGAGTTCTCAGTGTTAACTCACAGTTCCTGAGATGGTGGGGATGAAAAAATTCTGAGTAGCAAGAAAATGAAATATTTCTGAACACCTTTCCCTGACAGGTTTAAAAAAGCAAAGGAAGCCAAGGAAGGTGGGTTGCTGGCTGTGAATGTCACAGACGAATGTACTGAAAGTGGTTACTTTAATGGTGTTGGTGATCAAAATTAAATGAGCCCCTTATGGGATGCACATTTCTCAGGTATTGGGACAAATGGAAGTTTCTGATGGCTTTCTCACGGGCTGAGACGACGTGACAAAGAGTGCAAACTTAGAACAGAGATTGAGAAGGAGAAAGAAATACTCAAAAAGCACACTTTACAAAAACATTTGGGAACCTCTCAGGAAAATTGCAGAGCACTCACATTTATCAATGCAGAGAGAGCTCAAAAGATAGAGATGTAAAATGCCAAAGGAAGAAGAAGAATGGGAAAAGGAAGGGTAGAGTGGCATAAAGAAATAATATAAGGTAGAGAAGAGGGGAAGAAGACAGGAAAGAAAGACTGAGCATGCATAATTACTAATGACAAATGTAGTTTTAAAAGCCCACAAAGATTCAGGGTTAAAGCTTACTTGAGCTAATTATGTACATCTGCTTTTTGATAGTTATAGATCTTATACAAATTATAAACATTCTTGGAGCACTTGTTTCTCATTTTTAAACTGCGGTATGAATCCACTTTGCTAAGTTTAATTAAATTATAGACACATAGCGACCAACATCACATCAGACACAGTGCTATTACTCAGTCTTGGATACTTTTTATAAATTTCAGTAACACAAATACCTAGATAAAAGTGGAGAAAAGCAGTGGTCTTAGCATGATGAGTTGTAGGTATACATGCTAATTTGTATTATTATTCATGGAACTATCATATACTACATTAGATAAATTATCTGTGTGGCAAGACTCTGCACCAAATATATAAGAAGTCTTATATTCCTAAATATGTTTCCCTATAACATTAATCTTGTTGGCATGTCATAAATATACTTCATTTCATTACTTTTACCTACATCTAGACATGAGCAGCAACACCAACCGCAACAGCAACACAAATAACCAATTCCTCTTACTAGCCATGGGCAAGTACATTTTCATACAAGGAGCATGCATTTCATCTCTATAAGTGGGAGGAATTGTCAAGATTGGCTTTTTAATGCATAGGATTACTGCATCTAGATTCAAAGGATCTAAATGTCCTGCTCTGCCAAAGTCACCCATGGTACTCCCCGGTGTGCACCAGTTCTATTCAGTGATGAAGACAGACAGCTTATGTGCCAGTTTTCTACCTTGAAGAGAGACTTTGGTCTTCTTCTTTAAAAAAAAAAAAAAAAGCCTGTGGTCTAACAAGCTGAGAGAGCACAGAGTTCAGGGAAATGTTCTCAGGGAAGGAAGCAAATCTGGAAAAGCAAACAAAAAATAAATTGTGTCCTGAGTTATGGGTGAGTCACTGTGATTGCCTCCATATGAAATGACATCAAAGTGTCCCTATAACAAATAAATGTGTTCAGAAATATTTCAGAAAGCTTTCTGAAAACTTACTTAACCCTAGACAGGTTTTAGCACTGGAATGCATGACAGAGTTGTTTGGGATTCATGGAGCATGTGGGGCTCAGGACTAAGGGAAGAAGCCCAGAATTCTTAAGTGTACACTGCAATGATCAGAGAGTTTTCATAGTCCCACTTCAAACTAAGTAGAACTGAATGTGAAGAAACTGAATAAATGGTTGTATAAATAAGGAGCAACAGAGGAATTCTCTGAAATCTCACGTTAGTTTCATTTTCTATTACTTTGCATATCCCCAAGGGTCAACATTGTCTATTCCTAAATGCCTAGCCTGTGAAGCACTTAAGGATCAGTGTGTAGAAATTATATTTCTAAAAAAATAAATGTTTTAGTCAATGGATTAAAATTCACTTTCCTATAATCTGAAGAATGTATGAAGAATAAACCCAAAACAATATTTTTCCTGTCTCCCAAGTCTTTCAAATACTTTATTCATGGAAAACATTTAACGTGTAGGAGACAAGTTGGCAGAACTTATCAATTACCAAGACACTTTGACATGTGGATGCAATGAAGACCGAGTGAAAAGTGGTAGAATATTTTGAACTCACTGTCCTAAAGTCTTCTCTCACATATAAATGACTCTGTATCTTGGCTTCTTAATTTTGTGGTAAGTTTTGGTCATAAATCTTTAAAGAAAGCCCTTCAGAGATCAGCCAATAAAAGACAATTAGCTGTTTCATTTGCAGACAAAATATAGCTATTTTGTAGGATTTGGCTCTTAAGCTGGTGACATTTTGAGACATACGATTAAGATGACTATGAATTCATTGTTTGCATGCTCCTTTAGTTCATGTGTTGCCATAGTTGGCTCGTGCTATCCTCAAACATTTTTACTTTGGTAACTAACACAGCGCTCAAAGATACATGCTCAGCTACATGCAGGGATCTGAGTCTAAAGGAATGCTAGTTTATAAGTTCACAAGATGGTATATGCAGTCAGTTCTACCAGAGTCTACTGTAAGTGTTCTGCACTTTTAGTGATGGGCTTTCTCATTTATTCTTGCAATCACATAATTACTTTATGAGTTCTAAAACTGAGAATATGACATGTAACTCTGAAGTACGACAGTGGTCTTGGAATCAGGCATGGACTTTGAATATCATACTAATACTAAATGACCCGCTTTAGGTTCACTCAAATGGGGTTGCTTCATTTAACCTGGGGAAATTCAAACTATGTATTTTATTTGAAATGTTTTGTATTTTATACTAATTTCCAATAAATTACTCATTTAAATGTCAGTCTGTTCTTTCACAATTGAGCAATTACTCATTCTTGCATTACATTGGCCCACCATCATCACTCTCCACTTAAGTTTTGGTACACCTAGTTACCAACCCCACTTTAACTCCTGGGTGCCAAATGGTCAAGGCTGTCAAGAACTTACTGTAGTTACTTTCCACACTTGCTGACCTTTGCCTTCAGCTTCTCCCTGGTGGCATGAGTTGGTGTCTGGTGACATCACTGATTATGCCTATATTTATAGTCCGAAAACCTTCCAGTCTGGTCTCTTTATCAAGTACTTTGTTTCCATTCATGATTTGTTTTTTCAGATTATTTTACGGAAGAGTCAACTGGGTATTCAGGGTCTCTCTACTAGATCAGACTCATAGTGATATGCATGTTTAGAGCCTCCCAAGAGCTGGGATTACAGGTGTGTGCCACAGTGCCCAGTCCCAATTGCCATCTCAGTGTGCCCCAGGGGCGGGGCTGGCACAGCAGGTGGGGGATTGAACTCCCAGCCCCCACTCCTGCTTGCAGTTGCTTTAATCCGCTGAACTATTTGGCCAGCCCCCATTCATGATTTTGAATTGTTACTACCCAAAAACTATGCAGTGAAAACCTAGAAATTGGTTTCCCCCTAAAAGATGTCAAGCTATAATATGATTTTTATGTCATTTGCAATTTTTTCACAAATCTTATCTTCAAAGCTCACCTTTATGATTCATCTTTATGATAAATGGAACTCAGATGCCAGGCATTATATAAATCAGCTAATAAGTGGAATAAACAATAAACAAGGAACATGGATGAACTTCACTGAAGATGAAAATGTCAATTAGGTTCATAAAATTTAAATCTTTCTAAATTATTTCTTGAACACTCAACTGCTTCATCTGACAGTGGCTGTGAATGTTGCTAACTGGAGACATAAAAATGAATATTGGTTGGGTACAGTGGGCCATGCCTGTTGTTTCAGCGCTTAGGAAATTGAAACAGGAGGATTTTCATGATCTCAAGGCCTTTCTGGGCTATATAATGAGACACTATCTCAAATCAAACAAAACAAAATAAATAATTTTACGCTAATAAAAAATTATTTGAGGCATCTCCACACTGATTTCCATAATGCTTGACACAGTCTAAACTCCTAAAAAGTATAGAGAAGGGTTCTTTTTCCCCTCAGCCTGTCCAGCATTTATTATTGGTGAGCTTCTTGATGATACTCATTTTTTTTTCTGGGATGAGAGGGAATCTCGGTGTTGTTTTAATTTACATTTACTGAATGGTCAATTATGTTGAACATCTTTTCTTATATTCACTTTTCATTTCTATTTCTTCATCTGAGAAGTGTATGTTCATCTCAGATGGCCAATTTTTGATGACTCTGATTTTTTTTAATTTAGTACAGGGTTCAAAAGGTCTCACTATGTAGATTGGACTAATAGTGATGCTCCTGTTTTCAGCCTCCCAAGCACTGGGATAACAGGCGCTCACCACCAAACTCAGTCTTGTTTGCCATCTCAGTGCATTCTGGAGGCAGAGTCCAGCATGACACACTAAGGACTGAACCCTTGCATCTGTCTAAGAAAGTGCATTAATCTGCTGAGCTATCTGTCTGGCCCTGGCTCTTTAAATTTTGGGAGTCAGATTTTTAAAGATTCTTCATATGTTCTAGATAAAAGCTTTTATTTTCTGGGAGACACTCAGCTAACTTTTTTCCCAATTCATGGATTTTCTTTTTATTATGTTGCTGATTTCTGAGGTCCCATTGAATCCAACTATTGCCCTCCTGAGTATTTTTCTGGAAGAAATGCAAGCATCATAGAGCACCAATAAAAAATTATTATGTGCATTCATGTTTCGAACAGTTATTGCAATTTGTCATAGCTACATAATGGAATTAACCCAAATGCCCATCAACTGAGGAATGGATAAAAAAGATGTGGTATTTTTATACAGGGAAAAATTACTCACTATAAAAATGAAAAACCCAAGGCTTTTATATGTAAGTGAATGCAACTAGAACTCATGCTCATAAGTGAAACAAATTAGACCTGAAAGTGTAGCATCACATTCTCACCCAAGTGTAAGGTCCTAAAAGATCAATAAAATCTGAAAGATTCAACAGATATGGTGGAAGTAAAGAAACTGCTCTAAGGGAAGAAACAATTGGGGTGAGGGAAAGGAGCAACAAAAAAGAAAAGGGAAGTGTACATGTGTATGTAGAAGGACAATTTGATAATCATACTGCTGGTTTCTACTTGCCCACTGAAAGGAAGAGTTAATGACTAATTTTTAATTCTTAATTTTTGACCAAATTTGTATGCTTCTGTCTTATAATCTGAGTAATGAACTTGAAGACAACAATATGAAATCTAGTAATCATTGTTAGATTTCTATTATCTTCTTTAGGGAAATTCTACGTCTTTTCTAATTTTTTATTATTTTTATTCTCTTTAAAATATTATTTCGTAAATATTGGAGGGAAACTCACAGGTTCTATGTAAAAATACCATCCAAGTACCTCACAGATCTAGAAAAAACATTCTTAAAATGTATTTGGAAACCAGAAATGACTCAGCATAGCAATGGCAATCTTGGGCAACAACTGCAAGGCAGGAGGCACTGCAATCCCTGATTTAAAATTATACTACAAAGCTACTGTGATAAAATAAGCATGGTACAGGCAAAAGAGAAAAAATTAAGAACAGACCTAAGGATCAATAGAGCACATCAGAAGATGCAGATACAATAACAAACACACTCAGCCATCCTATCTTTGGCAAAGTGGCCAAACATATTCACGCACTCAACTAAAGTCAAAATGGATTAAAAATCTAAACATTAAAACAGAAACATTAAATCTCCTGGAAGAGAAAGGTGGAAGCCTTGAAGACATAAGATTGGGCAAGCAGTTCATGAACAAAACCAAACTGCAAGGGAATAGCGCAAGCAATCAACAACTGGATTCTCATCTTATCAAGAAGTTTCTGAATGTCAAAAGGAATCACCAACATAGTGAAAAGACAACCCAAAAATTGGGAAAACATCATAACCAACAATCACTCAAAGGACTTCTAAATTACATAAGGAACTAAACAAAATTTGGCCTCTAAAAGTTAAAGACCAAATCCAAACAATAAGTATGTGAGATGAATACACATTTCTCAGAGAAAGAAACACAAGTAGCAATAATTACATGAAAAAAATGTTCCGCAGCACTGGCCATTCAATACATTCAATGGAAACAGCATTGAGGTACCATCTCACCCAAGAATGGCTCTCAAATAACAAATGTTGGCAAGGCTGTTGGGAAATAGGAGCCATTCTCCACTGCGGCTGTGAATTTGGACTGGTGTAAGCACTATGGAAATCAGTGTGGAGACTCCTCAGAAAACTAGGACTGGAAATCACATTTACTCCAGCTATTCCCCTTCTGTGTATTTTCACAAAGAACTGAAAAGATCATTGCATGGTGATATATGTGCTGCCCATGGTGATATATGTGCAGCACAATTTGTTACAGCCAAATCTTGGAAACAACCAAAATGCCCATCACTTGAGCAATGGATGGAAAAGATGTGGTATTTTTATACAATGAAGTGCCACTCAGTTATAAGAAAGACAAACTCGAATCCTTTATAGGTAAGTGGATGCAATTAGAGGCTACATTTGTAAGTGAAAAGATCGACATGTTATCAATTTTTTTTTGGTAAAAATGAAAACAGTCATTTGAATATTGGTTGAGGTCATCACACTATGCAGGTTATTCATCTTCTATGGTTGAATAAATCAGTCCATTAATTGTTTCTAATGCATGTTCTTAATCTTCAAGTTCAGGCAATGATCATTGGGGCACTCAAAATAACTCATTTATTTACATTATCTGAATCTCACTGAGAAACCTTTGGAGCTGAGTCTGAAATTCAGAGTATCTATTCTGAGATCAAGTCCTCAAAGAACAATTGGCTTTCATTCTCTTTGCTCCTTATATTGTTACTTTCTGAGTGCTGAGGCAAAGCACCTGACACCCAAAATTAAAAGGAGACAGGGTTATTTAGATCACAGTTTGTAGGTATTTCATTCTATAGTTCACTGGCTCCCAGGCAGGGTGGCATATGGCAGAGGAGCAACTGTTCTCAGTGAGAGAAAACAGAAAAAGTGAAGACCCACAGGAGGGCCAACCCTCTTTCTACATTTTATACTATATACAAACTACCTGTTTGTATTGTCTTGTTCCTTCTCAGCAACCAGCATCGTGTATAAGCTTGTGGATCTAAATTATTTCACTTATCATTATCTCAGGATTCATCCCCTTTCCTGTTATTTTAATAAACTCATATCGTGGCATTGGAGGGTTTTTACTCTTCCCAACTACCAAAATTTCCCATTTTTCTCTCAACATAACTAGGATATATACTGTCTTCATGATTTTTTTTTCTTGTTATGACACAAAATACCCAACATCCAAAACTAAAGGAGGAAAGATTTATTTAGTTCACAATTTGTAGCAGTTTCAGTTCATAGGTGGCTGGTCACAAGCCTGGGTGGCAGGACAGAGGGTCACCTGAGAGGAGAAAGCTTATGATGGGTAGGGGACAGCAAGCAGCAAGCAACAAAAGCAGCCCCTTCCTGTCCCTTATATTCTATCCAGACTACCTGCTCTTAGAGTAGATTGCATTATTACCCAGGATAGGACAATCTCAGCATTCTTCATGAATCAATTCCAGCATCACCTCCATAATCTGAGCATCGCAACTCTAGATGCAGAAAGCCCTGGATATGACTGCATGAGACTTTGGAAAGACATCTACATATAAGCCATAACATATAGTAATAGTATGTAACATTTTCACTTAAACATACAATAGTCAAGACAAACATAAATAGAATCTGAAAGTAAACTTTTGAAATACTTCTGCTTTTCATCCAAGACTCCTCAGAGGCGTCCTCATTTCCATTCATGATAGCCTCATCGATATTTAGTCAGACTAAGACCTCTTGGAGCCGGAATGACTCTCTTCTTCCTTTCAAACTGTTTCCAATTTTCAACCTAACTCCATTCACTTATATTTTAAAGATATTTATAAATTTCATCATTTCACATAAACTCAAAGGCTAATTCTTGTCTGAACTTTTAAAATAGTATGCTCATTACTCTCGCTCCTTATTCACTTGCCAGTCCCTTCCAAAGGTAGACTAAACACCTATTTCAGATTCATATTATTAAAAATTGTAATTGAGGTTAAGTCATTTCATTCTCCCATTCTTCTGACAATCAGGTTCTCATCTCACAGAGTATTGATGTATAAGCACACATGTGAACTGAAAATTAAAACTCTCAATCTTTGGCAATGCTCTCTAGTCGCAATGGCCTATTTTTGTGTATTAAATATACAATCACCCTGTGAGTCTGAAGGGTTACTTCGCATTGTTTTCTGGATCTAATACCCTTTTTTCAAGATAAGCAACATTTACTTCATTCACACATTTACTTAAATCTAACATGCTTTTTATCCTTATCTTGACTATCATATTTTAAAATATATTTCTTAACCTTTTCTACTTCTTTTTCTGGAACCAGAGATTGACTCAGGCCCTTGTGCTTAGCAAGGAAGCACTTATGCCACTGAGCCCATCTCCCCAGCCCCCCTTTTCTACTTTTTAATCATAATGGTGTCTACTCTGTTCACCAGAATTCCAAATACTTTTATTTTCTTCAGTATGTGCTTCCTCGATGCAATGTAAATTTAATGAAGGCAAAATTTGCTCTTATAATGTTTTATATCTTGTGATCAAATCTGACTTTGGAAGATACGCATTAGGAGTTCAATAAATATTTATTAGTTAATAAATTGAGAAATCAGTCCTAAACTTACAGGTATAGTCATATCTCAGGTAATGCACTTAATAACAGGAATAATTTGCAATGGTTATTTATGTTTTACAGATAAAACATCTGAGCTTTTGAGAATAAACTGACTGGTCCATAACAATGACACAGGTTTCCTAGTAGTTGAGACAAGCATTTTCCCTGTTGCATCTGTAGAGCCAAGTCAAATGTCTGACTTGGGGCACGTGGTCAATGAGTTCCTTTGAGTTAGTGCATTTAGTGTTCCTTTTCCGAGCTGTAGTGCCAGGCTTCTTTTATGGAATAATAGAAAGCTAATGGGCACACTGGTGATTTCCAAATTTTATTCAACTGTAAGATTCTATGGGTTATGAGTTCCAAGTATATAGATAGTTGGGATAAGTATGCTTTCTTTTCTCTTTCAAATCATTTTCTCACTATTTTACAGAACTATTTTTATGTAGATATTTTGCAACAGTTCTATAAAACCTTCTCTTGCCAATAAAAGCTATACAAAAATCTTGCATTTTTATATGAAATAACTTCTCATTAAATTTTTTTTTTAATCTTTTTGAGACAGGGTGTCACTATGCAGTTCAGGCTGGCCTTAGCTCACTTTGTAGCTCAGGCTGGTCTCGAACTCACAACAATCCTCCTGCCTCAGCCTCCCGAGTGCTGGGATTACAGGCATGCGCCACCACGCCCGGCTTTCTCATTAAAATTTGATGGCTGTGTATCTATAGTTACATGGAACAGATTCTTGCCCACACAGTTATGATCTGGGGCAATGTCATGACTGGTTTTGGTACAGAACTGTTCACAGATGTGGGAATATCTATGAGATTCAGGTTGGCTTGTATGTATAAAGAATATTTTATTTTCTAAAAGCCATCTTGAAAAAAATATATATAATAAGAAATATATTTATTCTTTCATTTATTATGTATTTTACTTATCTGATAGTATTTTATAACATTTAGAATGTCAGAGAGGGCAATGTCCCCATAAATTTTACAACCCAGTTTGTAGTAAACATTAATAAAATGATTACAGATGCATGTAACTAATCATACTGCAGTAAGTACACCAAATTAAAATTGAAAGTTGCTATCATAGTATATAATTAGTCTGAGTTGAGCCAGTCATGAAAAAGCCACAATTAAGCTGTGATATAAAAGATGAAATACATTATCTAACATATTTTTTGAGAAGAGAGGAAAAGTCTTTCAAATAGGAATGAAAATCCTTGAAAAAATTCTGCAGGTGGCTGGTTGGGAGGTAACAGTGTGGTTCATTAAGTAGTTGAAAGATCAGTTTTGTTGTCATAGAGAACAAACAGAAGACATGGCTTTCTATATCAAGACTGAGTGTTTAGTGCTTAAGAACAATAATGAGATTCTGAAATGGGAAGGATTGAGTCCCCAAAGTCTCAGCAGTGTACCTCTGTTGAAATATGTTTTCAAGTACAATTTGTGTAAGTAGTATGAGTTTTAGTGCCGAAGCTGAAAACATTTTTCTTTTCTAGTAGTACTGTACTGAAGATTACAGTCAGGGTCTTTCGTGCCGAGCTGTATCTCCTACTCTTTGCTTGTTTGTTTGGAGATAAGAGTCTCCTACATTGTCTAGACTATGTTCCAACTGGCAGTTCTCCTGATTCAGCCTCACGGAATTGTGGGAGTACAGGAATGCACTACTATAGCCAGATGAAAAATATTTCTGAACACTAATTTATCAAATTAAAAACTTTGTCAGATGTCATGACTCCATGGCTTCACATTCATTAGCATTGATCTCACATATGAATGTATCTTTACTCCAATGTCTTTGTTTCTTTTTTATTAATTTTGAGAAAAAAACAACTAAGACAGTTTCAAAATAGGTTAATAGTACAGTTACTATAGTTAATACATCTAGTGCAATGTCTTTGCTTTGCACATAATCTCATCTCAAAAGGATAACTGTCTTCCAGAAAAAAAAAATGCTAGTATTTAAGTTTCTTTGACTTTAAAAAATGAGCTTGCTCTTAGCTCAGTTTCAATTTTCAGCCATAGTTCAAGCCGGGTCTTGCTTTACTGGAACCAGCTTCTTCTCTCTGGGCACTGTTAGCCTTCCCTGGGTCTGATTTTCAGACAAAATATAGTTGATAGTTTCAATTTCACAACAGCTCATCATAGAAGCTATTTCTCTTTTAAATAGTAAAAGAATTCCAGACAAAGATAGACAGCAAAGTTTCATAAAGCTGTTAGGGACAGGCTAGTATCGGAATTGATTCAAATGTTTAATTATTTGTTGAGAAAAGGATGTCTATATTTTGTCTGAAAATCAGACCCAGGGAAGACTAACAGTGGCTTTGCAGAAGAGATTTTATTGATTTTATTATTCAGGGAAGGTAATAATTTTGATTTATAAAAAAGTAAGGACCAATTCTTCTGTTAAGAAATAATGACAAAATGTTTGTCAAAATGCTGCTAGCAACTGAGAAAGTGGAGGGGCTATAGAGTCCCTCTCCCTTATTTCATATCATCCGTCTTGTGGTCTTCAAACCTGCAGGAAATGTCACAATGAACTAGGTTGCATTCAAGGTATTTTTGAAGCTGAGAAAAAGGTATTCCAATATCTTTTATATTTATGTCAGTATTAGACTAATGTTCTTGAGTTAGTACATCATAATAATGAATCAAGCAACCTCAGATAATAATCTGTATTTTTACGGAATCCTCTGGTAATTTTGCAGAGATAGACAATGTCATGTGAAGTCCAAAGTGACTAGATCAGACAGTAAAAAAAGAAAAAAAAACATATATTATATTTGTGAGTGAACAAAAGTAGTATAAATTTAAAAGGATATTACAAGTAGGTAAAATATGAAAAAATAACAAAATGTAAAATGAAAATTTCAAAAACAGTGCAATATAAATAGAAGAGCATTTAATGAGTTTAACTGAGAACAATTAAATTTTAAATATATTTCTACCCTGAAGTACTAGGTAATATTTAAGAAAGATGCTATACTATTTAAATTTTAGGTTCTGCATCTTTACAAAGAAAGCCAGACACAGATATAATTATAGATGATAGATAGACATAGATACAGATACAGACACAGACACAAATATAGACTTCCCAGATATATAATCATATAAAGGGCCATTGGAAAATTATTGTGGGCCTGCTGAGGTATGAATGAAGATGACAATAACAAGACTGGATAAAGGAATATAAAAAACACATATATCTCATGAGAATGTGTGTTTTCCAGGAATAAAGTAGACATCAAATGAGGAAATGGAAGAATTACTATAAACATAGAACTTTTATAGACAGAAAAATTTGGAAAGAGGCCCTCTCTACATTGTTGGTAGGAAAGTAAACTCATACAACCACTACAGAATTGAGCAGAAATTGGATATTTCATTGGACACAACTATTGTTTTTCTAAGTACCTTCCCCCAAAAGTTAAAGACTATATTACAATGACCTATGCCTACTCATGTTTAAAGCACCACAACTCATACTAATTATCTTGGAAACATCCTTCAAATGAGTTAAGGAAGCATGATATTTGCAAACACTTGAGTATTACTGTGTCACAAAAATGAATAAACTTAAGTCATTTGTAGGAAAGTAAATGGTAGAAAGCAAGAGCAGATCAAAGAGTCTTACCCTATGGTGTCCCAAAAACAGAGCCAGTGAACAAGCAGAGGAGGCACAGAGAAGATGTGGATCTCAAGGTCACATTTTGCTGGGGAGATAGCTCTGTAGAATAAGCACCTGCCTGGCAAGTTCAGGTCCTGAGTTCAATCTCTGTTATGGCAAAAAGAAAAAAAAATCATATTCAATAGTGTCCTTAAATACACTCACCAGTGGGCTTTACTGATCACTTAGGCAATGCCCAAATCAAGCAAATTAACAAATTTACCTGTTACAATTTACCACTTGTCTCCTCAATGTCCAAACGGACATATTTAAACTACAACTAAATAAAGATAGTGACAAGTATGTAGTCCTGGTTAATGTTATACAACTATACTGTGTACAGCTCAAAATTGAATGACTTCTGCAGAGTCCCAAAAGTTCCAGCACTGCTTAAAAATCCAAGTCCAGGGCCAGCCAAATAGCTCAGCAGATTAAAATACCTGCTTAGGCAGTAGCAGGGGCTGGGACTACAAGACCTGGGCCTGCTGTACTGGCCCTGCTCCCAAGGCATGCTGAAATGGTGCATGCCTGCTGGTGCATGCCTGTAATCCCAGTACTTGGGAGGCTGTAAACAGGGGATCACTACAAGTCCAATCTATGCAGTGAGACCCCGTAGACCATGTCCACCCTGCCCTAAACTCAATAATAATAATAATCACCATCATGATCATGATCATCATCATCATCCAAGTCCAAATTCTTCTCTGGGATTCAAGACAAACTCTTATACATGAGATGCTATAATAATCAAAAAGCAAGCTACCTAGGTCTTCCATTCAAAGGCACAAGATGATTAACCATTACCATCATCACAAAAGGTAGGAATAGGAGTCTGGGGAGATAGCTCAGCAGTCTATGCACATGCCTGGCAAGCAGAAGGATCCGGGTTTGTTCCCTGGTATCATATACTATGCTGGCCCCATATTGTGCTGGTCACTAAAAACTAGGCATGGTGGTACACACCTGCAATCTCAGTGCTGGGGAGGCTGAGACAGGAGGATCAGTATGATCTCAAGCTATGTAGTGAGACCCTGAACCAAATAAATAAATAAATACAACTAGATAAATAGATAAATAAAAAAAATCTTAGGAAATAAAAGTGTAGAAACAGAGGGACAGAATAGGATCAAAGAAAAACTAAACCTAATAAGGCAAACCTTAAGTGCTGTCGCTGTATATCCAGGATCCAAGACATATGATGGTAAGATATGATTTTCATAATGTGGGAAACTCTAACCCTATAGACTTTTTCTTGCAGTTCATATTTCCCGTATGTTAGGTTAGGTCCAGTCCTTGTCAGTGGCTTTCCTTGCCAATATCCACATTTCTGGCATGTCCAGGTTCCTTGGAACTTTTATGGACACATTTCTCAGGGTTACATTGCCTGGCCTTCCAGGTCACCCTTTAAAATTTGGTGGAAGCCTTTTTGATTCCTTAACTCAAATGTATAAGTATGACCTACCTATGTAATCAGCATCACATTGGTGGTACCAAGGTGACCCAACTTTAGCAATAGTGAGGCTTTCTTGGACCAATTGCTGCTGAGTAACTGGATGGAGAATACTGAAATAAATCCAGAGGAACAAAAGTGCTAGGATCCTTTTCTTGTGTAGAGGGTACAAGAGCTCACAACTGAAAAGGTATATTGAACACAGTTGTATCCTCTTAACATGGGTGAGTGAAATTTTGGTAATTTCTCTTTTGCCGTCAAGGTACCTTTCTTCTTGACCCAGTTCAAAGTTCTTGGTTTCTTTTTAATTGTGCTAATGTCCTTGGTAATTATACTTCCTTAGTTCTCAAATGTACATGTTTGACAAAGCTGAATTTTCTTGTTTTTGTTTTGATTATTTTTATTTTACAAATTGAACTAAAAATAGTTAGCAGTATCTATAACAAACCCCAAAATTTGGCTATCTTAAAACTTCCGCCGCAGGCCAACAAGCCACTGCTTTTAAAATCAGTCTACCACCCCTCTGTATGGGGTAAAATTTAAACAGAACTTTTTTGTTCTCTAACAATAATATGTGTGGCCAACATTCTAATTTCTAATAAAGTCTTTCTCCTCTACTTAAGTTCTAAAATCTGCATTGTCGTCAGCCTTTTTTCTGAGTCTCAACCATAATTTCCTTTATGCTCAGCTTATAACATTTTCAGGAGCTTCTCTAACTTATCCAAAATGATACAACTCCTAAAGAGAACTCTTTCAAAAGACTTCTGATCCATGTGGTCAAATACAATAACAACAACAGTTTTCCTTTGAGTTATCAATTATCCATATAAGCCAGCTATCCCATTGCTAAGAGAAAACTCACAACATTTCCATATTTTTTTTTTTGTGTGTGTGTGTGTGTGTGTGTGTGTGTAACTAGGGATTGAATTTAGGCCCTTGAGCTTGCCAGAAAAGTGCTTATTCTGCTGAGCCATCTCCCCAGCCCCAATATACCCATTTTATACGTGGAAAAATTTATTTATTTTGATTCATGATTTCAGAAATGTCAGCCAGTAACTGGCTAATGCCATAACACAAAAATAATCACACCAAAAGGTACAGTGGAACAACATTATTTTAATTCTTTAAGGCTACAAATAAAAGCAACAGTGTCATAAAGAAAGGAGGGATTAAGTATTGATCCTAAACCCACATCTGCATGACCCACACAGACCCACCTAGAGGCTTGCTTTAATGTTTCCCCAAGGTTCTCCCAGGCAATCAAGTTGACAAATAAGTTCAATTGTCACAGTAGATGATATACTCAAGACCTAGGCTTGAGATAGATCTGTGATGACAACGCCTGTGACATAAAATAAATCCATATATTTTTCAGAACTAAGCGGCAACTATCTCCAAAATGCCTTTCCTCTCCTCTTGGTCCAAACTTATTGAGTCTTGTGGGTCAGCAGCTACATCAGTCATGGAATCAATAGGTCTGCAGTAAAAGACACAATGAGTCAGTCCAAAAATACTGAGATGGTGAAAAAGCACTCAAGAAGCTTTATCTTTTCTGGTCAGGTTGGTTTTTTAAGTTGTTTTCCCTGAGACAACTTTCTTGGGAAATTTATAGGAAATAATTATGAAGATTGATCAACAAAAGAGAATGAGTAATAAATACAGAGCATCAATAGTGATATTCAAAGAGTATGTGGTGGTAGGATTTGAAAGAGAGTGAACAAACTATTTCTTCATCTGGAAATAGCTGGATGGCATTTTAAGCTGGGTGAACTCAGTAGTCTGTGAAGAGGTCCTTCCCTTTACCAAATAATCTGTCTTATTAAGGTGCTTGTTACATGTACATGCCCACATTTAGACATCTGATGATATATACATCCCTGTTCTTCTCTTTTCTGATTAAATCCAATGCAGCCCTACTTTAGGCCATATTTCTGTCTCAAGCTCCCTCAAACTATTATTGAAGCTATAGACCTACCTAATGTCTTATCTTCATTGATTTGTTTAATGAAGAATGTAAAGAGATGGCCCCCTGACAGCTAGCTGAGAAGTGTTTCTCTCCAGTTGAAATATGGAGGTGAGTCATCCCAAAAAAGCCTTTGCATGAAGCCAATCCAGAAATGCAGATGCCAAAGTTTCAGTTATATAATTTGAGTAAAGTGAAACTTTCATTCACATAATTTAAGTATTGTGCCTCATTTAAGAAAGTATTTTTCTCCCCTCTTTGCTTTCTTGTTCAATATATGATAGTTGTCTTCTGTTGTGTTGAGTCAGACACCTGAGACTGTCAGTGTTTCATCAGTTGAGTTTAGGAAAGTTTGCATGAGTTTATTCAATTCTCCTGGGTTTCAGATGATGTCCCTAGATTCTAAGAATTAGAATGAATTTATTTCCAAGTCTTCACCTCCCTTCAATTTACCTAGAATCAGCTGTACTTAGCATTGATACATTACAGGAGAGAAGCACTTGGCCCTGTTCACTCATTATTCCAAGCAGTGAAAGTGTTCAAGAACTGAAAATCAACCTTCTCATTATTATTGGACATTGATATGACATCAAAACTTATAGTAGGTAATAGCTTAAAGGAATAAGGCATAGAAATAAAGAAAATCATAATCATGCAGGAAGGTGCTTTGGGAGAATGTAAACAGCTTGAATTATTAAACTGTCAAGTTGTTGGGGACAGAGACAAACTCAAGTCTGAGGATAAATCCCTCTGTGGCTCTAGTCCAAGCAGAGCACAGCACAGAAAGAATGGTATGGAAAATAGACTTTAAAATTCAAATGTTTCTTGTTCCAATTCTGAGTCTCTATTGTAATCCCCCAAGAGTGAGATTGCTGGGCTGTCTCTTTCAGTCACAGGTGTATTTACTTATTCTGAGAGCAGTCCTTAGGGGGAAAAAGACCTAAAGAAGATTGGAAGCAGGTTCTGGAAGAGAGGAGGAAAGTAAGATTATAACAATGTAGAAAGTTAAAAATAAATATTTTCTAGTTGGCTTCTCTTACAGAATTAGAAGTGTTTGTTAAAATACACATGGGTTATTAACATACAACTTCATAGTAACATTTCTCATTACATATTTCACAATACAGTTTGAAAACTAAGATTGAACCTCAGAATGTAGCTTTTATAAATACTTATGGAATTTTATTCTTTAAGAGTACACATATCTACATATAGCCTGTCGTCATATAGCTTGTTTGATGGAGGAATAGGTAGCTATATCCTGATGTTATACACTTAAGGCTTGGGTCTAGATGGCTTCCCAAATGCTCATAAGGTGATATGTGACTCTGGGATTGATTCATGCTGCATTGATAGGATTAAATCTGCCCATCCTGGGTATACATGTCCCTTTCCTAAGGGCATATAGACTGAATTAGACATAAGAAAGAGAAAGAGTGTTGGTGTTTAACACTTGATGATTGCTGCTTGTTGCCTTCCCCTGATCATGAACTGCTTCTCTTCTGAGATGCCCCTCTGTCATGCCTGTCTGCTTTGGGGCCAACCAACCACAAATTGAAACCTTTCAACTGTGATTCAAATAGACCTTTCCTACTTTAATTTTGGGCGTTTGATATTTTGTCACAGCGACAAGAAAAGTGACTAAAACATGCATGTACAATACCATTCTAAAGGTACATGCCAGAGCTTTTATCAGTTACCCTCTCCCAATTCCCTGAATAGAGTGATTCTGAAAACAAGTCCTATGGCATCAGAACCATTCCCACTGGAATTGCTATCTCAGGAACACTATCAGAGTTTCTGGAAAATAATTGTCATGTCAAACAAGACAAACTTGTTGAAATGTCCCATAGGGGAAGAAGAAGTTGTTTGGCTCTTTTAGAATAACACCAAGGTCTTGGCTTCATACATGGTTTAAAATTTGCATGATTAATCATTTTGTTTTGTTTTAGTAGTGTTTTTCCAGTGCATGTTAGCATTATCTGGGGAAATTGGTACATGAATATAATATATATTCAAATTTTTTGCACGCTTTCCTTCATTCCTTTTTTGTTGTTTAATTTTCCCAATTCCTTTTTCCATTTCTAAGAAGCCTGCATCCTATTTCCTATGATCTCACCTTTATTTTACTTATTTAATTTTTTATAGTTTGTCACATCTGAAGAGCTATGCAATTGAACATAGTATGCCTGCTGTATTCAGTTACCCTTTTGCTCTCAGCTGTATTCATGACCTTTCAAATTACATAATTTCATTTTTCATGACTAAATAATACTCCATTGTGCACATATACTATATTTTCCTTAACCATTTCTCTGATAAAAATATCTAGCCTGCATCCATTGTTCAGATATTGGGAATTACATTGCTGTAAAAGTGGGTGAGTGTGTACTATACATTTAATTCCTTTAGAAATGTAGCCAGGAGAGCTATAACTGGATTAAGAGAAATTTTCTTTTTTTAATTTAAAATTTTATTTCTTTCAGTAGACCAGAAAAAATCAGCAGTACAATTATCCAAGATATCCGGTATGTATGTGTGTGTATGTGTATGTGTGTGTGTGTGTGTGTGTGTGTGTGTGTGTTTGTGTGTGTGTGTGTATTAACCCTTCTTCCTTTTTTTCTTTAAATCATTCTAGTCATTCCTTTCCTTTGAATAGTGTCTTTCCCTTTCACAGCATCTATTGTACCTTTTGGATTTTATTTTTTTCTGAGGTTTTTTTTTTTCTCATTTTAACAGATATTCCATAAAATCAGATTGCAAATGCACTTGGCAGCATCTGCAAGGTAACATCTCACACTAGGTAATCTCCATGTTAATTTTCACTGCCCTTTTTTAAAAATCAAATTAGTGGGACAGATTCAACAGTTTATACATTGTACATTGTTTTCACAGTGGTCTTCTGTTGCACGATGTGATAAATGACACTCCATGCACAACTACTATTAGAGCAAATGGCTCCAATCAATTAATTAAGAGAATTTAGCTATATACCTATCTTTATTTTCCAAAGCTCAATTATAGTACAGTCTCAATAACTAATACTTTTTACATTGCTATCTTCCAAGTGGTTATCCATACCACAAGAAGCAGACAGAACATCCTGACCAAACATCATTGGTGCATATATTTCTTCTCATAGAATTACACCAAAGCAGTGCATGTTTATCTTAACTGTACTGTTTATACAAACACAGAATAGTTCTTAGCCTACATCCCCTCCATTTGTTTAGTCCTGTCAAAGATGGGTGCTGTATTGTCATTCAATTACTGTAGGTGCTTGAATTCAGCGAAACATTCCAACAGAGTCCAGCAGTCCATAATTTTAGTCGATTTTCCAAAGAAGTTGTTGACTAGAGACATTTACAGCTCAGCTTATTATTATGGCTTTATTTTATATAATTTATTTTTATACTTTTCTGTTGTATGGTAAAGACCAAGCCAAAGCAAGACCTATATAACAAAAACTGCAACTTTTGTATCTGATGAAGTAAGTCAAGTCCCCTCAGGGTTTATCCTGTAAACCTGTACATCACTCTGTAGATCCTTTGCCAATGTCAGCCATTTGGATGAGTCACGCCATTGCTTGCACCATTTGCTCTCTGTGAAAGCCTGAGAGAAAGTTTTTTCTCCACGTGACTCTCCTTAGGCACCCTATGGATCATGGATCATGTTCTCTGTGGCTCCATAATCTCCTTGGTCAGAAAATTTGAGGCACAACTGAGTTTCATGATGTTACAGTAAAGGTTTTACTATGTCCTGAGTCTTTATTGTCCTTGAAAGGCTAGGACCAAAATGTTGGCTGACATTACAACCCTTCCATTTCTCCAATTTCTGATCTGCAAACTTAGGTTGTTATGCATCCAGAACAGAAGCTGACTATTACCTTTCAACATATATAGTACAGTTTACCCTATCTGTCTATATTCATTTTAGTTGTAGTTTATAGTTCTATTTGCATTTATTCTTTTGATTTCTTATATTAGGGAAATTATATGACATTTGTAAAAGTGTGTTGGGTTTTTTTCACTTGTGAGTATATGATCAAGTGGCATCCACTTAAATAAAATGCTTCAAGTTTATCATTTCTTATGGCTGAGGAATATTCCATTGTATAGAAATACCACATCTATTTCAACCATTTCTCATGTGATGGGCATCTTGGCTGTTTCCAAGATCTGGCTGTCACGAATTGTGCTTCTATAAAAATAGTTACACGTATATCACTATGATATGATGTTTTCGGTTCCTCTGGGAAAATTCCCAGTAGGTGGATAGCTGGCTTGAAAGTTATTTCCAGTCCAACTCTTTTGAGGAGTCTCCACCCTGATCTCCACTATGGTTGTACCAGTCTACATTCCCACCAGCAGTGGAAAAGTGTTCCCTTTTCCTCACTTCCTCTCCAACATTTGTCATTGGTTGTTTTCTATATGATAGCCATTCTATGTGGAGTGAGATGGTGTCTCAGTGTTGTTTTAATTTGCATTTCACAGATGTCTAGTGATGTAGAGCCTCTTTTCATACATTTATTTGCTTCTTTGATTTTGTCCTCTGAGAAGTGTGTATTCATCTCAGGTGCCCATTTCTGAACTGGGTCTTTAAATTTGAGGGCTCTAATATATCTTAGTTCTTTATAAGTTCTAGAGACAAGACCTTTTTCTGACTGCTTATTAGTTAAGATTTTTTCGCAATTTGTGTGTTGTCTTTTCACATTGTTGACAATTTATTTTCACTTGCAAAATTTTCTCAAAAAGAGTTGTTCCCAGTTGTAAATTCTTTCAAGTGTTTCCTCTGCCTTTCCTAATCATTTCCATTGTTTCTCAGGTCTATTTTGTTATAATAGCATGTTGATTTTATCACAGTTGCTATTCTAGGTCTTTTCTGGTTCCAAATAAATTTTAGGAATGATTTCTCTAGGTCTGGGAGGTATGTTGGTGGGAGTTTGATCGGGATTGCATTAAATCTGTAAACAATTTTGGGACTATGGCCATCTTCACCACGCTGGTTCTTCCTATCCTAGAGCAGGGAATATCTTTCCATTTTCTGAAATCCTTTACCTCTTTTCTCAGGGTACTGTAATTTTCCATGAAAAGATCTTTGACTTCCTTGGTTAAGTGAATTCCAAGGCATTTCATTTTCCACGGTGCTATTGTAAAAGGTATTGTTTCTATAGTTTTCCTCCCAGTGTATTTGTAATCTGTGTTGAGGAATGTTATTGATTATTGAGTATTGACTTTGTATACTGCTATGCTACTGAATTTCTGTATCAATTCTAGTAGCTTCTTGATGGAGTTTTTTTGGGTCTTCCAAGTAAAGTATCAGGTCATCTGCAAATAGTGATAATTTTACTTCATCTTTACCTATTCTTATTCCTTTTATTTATCCCTCTTTTCTAATGGCTGTAGCTAATGATTCCAAAACTATATTGAATAAGAGTGGTAATTGAGGACACCCTTCTCTTATAACGGATCTGAGGGTAAAACATTTCAGCTTTTCTCCATTTAGAATTATATTAGCAGTTGGGTTGTCATAGATGGCTTTTATCAAATTGAGGGAGGGTCCATCTATGCCAATTTTCAGTAGGGTTTTGAATATGAATGAGCGTTGGATATTGTCAAAAAGCTTTTTTGGCATCAATTGAGATGATTATGTCGTTTTTACATTTCAGTCTGTTAACATAGAGTATTACATTTATAGATTTGCAAATATTGAGCCATCCTTGCATCCCTGGGATGAATCCTAACTGATCATGTTGTATGATCTTGATGATTTGCTGTATTCTATTTGCTAGGATTTTTATTGAGGATTTTTGCATCTATGTTCATGAGGGAGACTGGCCTGTAGTTCTCCTTTTTAGTTGTGTCTTTCCCTGGTTTTGGAATCAGTATAATACTTGCCTGCAGAAATGATTTTGGGAGGACTGCTTCCATTTCAATTTCATTGAAGAGTTTGAGGAGTTAGGGCTTATGTCTTCAATAAGTTTCTGGAGAACTCAGCTCTAAATCCAGCAGGAACTGGACTTTTCTTTGTCTACAGGGTTTTTCCTATGTTTTTTACATCGTTGCCTGTTATTAGCTTATTGAGAGTTGTTATATCTTCTTGGTTCAGTTTTGGTAATTTATACCTTTCAAGGAACCTATACATTTCTTCTGTGTCTTCTTTCTGTTACATAAAGATTCTTGAAGTAGCTATTGGTAATCATCTAAATTTCCACTCAGACTGGTGATTTCTCCTTTTTCATTCCCTAATGCTTGTATTTTATTTAGTCTTTCAGAGAACCAGATATATGATTCGTTGATTCTTTGAACTGTTTTCTTCATCTCAAATGAATTAATTTCTACTCTAATCTCTATGATTTCTTTCCCTCTTTGGGCTCTAGGCTTGGTTTGTTCTTCCTTTTCTACATGTCATAGGTGCAACATTAGGGTGTTTATCTGTTCCCATTCTGTTTTCATAATGTGTGAGTTCATTGCTATGATTTTCCCTCTGAGAACTGCTTTTATCGCATCCCATGAATTCCGATAAGTTGTGGTTGAAATTTTATTGAATTATAGATACTGTTGAATTTCTTGTTTAATTTCATCTGTGACCCATTGATTGCAGAGTAGGGTGTTGATTAATTTCCATACATTTAGCAGGTTTTCCTGGTTTATTTTGTCATTTTATATCCAGTTTCATTGCACTGTGGTCGAATAGCATGCATGGGATAATTCCTGTTTTCTTGCATATATTTAAACATGACCTATGGACTAGTATGTGGAAATGACCCATGTGCAGCTGAAAAAAATGTGTATTCATCTGTGGTTGGGTGGAACACTCTGTATATGTCCACTAAGTCCATTTGTTAAAGGGTCTAGTTCAGTTCTGTTACTTCTTTGCTAATTTTTTGTCTGGTTGACTTCTCTTTTTGAGATAAGGGTGTGTTGAGGTCTCCTGTTAAGATTGTTGTGTTGGATATTAGATTTTTCAAGTCCATTAAAATTTGCCTTTCATAGTTGGATGCTCCTGTGTTTGGTGCATAAATATTTGTAAATGTGAACTCTTCCTTTTGAATTTTTCCCCAGTGTCCTTCTTTATTTTGTTTGATCCTTCTTGGTTTAAAATTGAGACTGTCTGAGAACAAAATTGTTACTCCTGCTTTTTTTCTGATGTGCTGTGGCATGTTGTATTGTTTTCTATCCTTTGAATTTAAGCCAATGAATGTCTTTTCAAGTGTGTTTCTTGTATACAGCATATTGTTGGGTTTTGATTTCTAATCCACTGTGCCAGTCTATTTCTCTTAATTGGTGAATTGAGTATATTTACATTGATGGTTATAATTGATATGTGTTGACTTATGATTGCCATGTTATTTACCTGCTGTTATTTCCTCTTTTTGTCCTGTGTTTAATTGGTTGCCCTATTTGGTGGGTTCCTTCCCTTCTCATTCATGGAGTTCTGGTCATTGTGTTCCCTCTCTAGAACATCTTTCAGTAGCCTGTGTAGGAATGGCTTTGTCTTCATGAAATTCTTTAGTTGTTTTTTTTCTTGGAAGTATTTCATGTCTCCACCAAACTTAAAAGAGAGTTTTGCAGGGTATAGTAGACTAGACTGGAATTTGTTTTCACACAGGACTTGAAGAACTCTGCTCCATGTTCTCCTTGTCTTCTTGGTTTGTGCAGAGAAGTATGCCATAATTCTGATGGGTTTCCCTTTGAATGTGATCTGCTTCTTTTGTCTAGCAGCTTTAAATATATTATTCTTGTATTTCTGGAATCTTGACTATTACATATCTCATTTTTTTTTAGTGGAGTTGAAGTTATTTGGTGTTCTCTATGCTTCGGTTACCTGAATGTGGATTGTTTCCTCATATTTGGTAAGTTTTCTGCTATTGCTTCTGCCCATATTCATTTTATATCATATGTATTGACTCCTTCATTTTCTTTCATGCCAATTAGTCTCACATTATTCATCTGGCACCATCTTGCAGGTGATCGATTACTTTTTCCTTCATCCTTATTGTTTTTAAGATATCCTTTCTCACCTTTTCACTAGCTGCATCAGCGTCTTCAGGATCTGAAACTTTGTTTTTGCTTTACTTAATCAGTTTTGTAGACTCATGATTAAGATTTTAGGTTCTTCTATATCTCTTTGGCTCTGTTTCATGTGATATGTTTCTTTCCTGTATTGCTCATTCCAGGAATCTTTCGTATTTCTGATCTCTATTTTGTTTATCAATGTCTTCTTTAGAGGTAGCTATAAATTCTTTTATTGCAGAGTTTCTTTCAAGTTGAGTTTCCTCTATATATTTCCAAAATTGATTCTCTACTTCAGATGGTATGGTTTCAAAGATTTCTTTTCTTATTTCAGAAATTATTTCTGTTCTGAGTTCCTCTTTACCTTTCTGCTATTGTTTCTTTGCTTGCGATGCTGTTAATTCATATTTTTCAGTTAAAATAATATTTCCTACACTTGTTCTCAGTGGGCATTGGGTTTCCCCATATGTTTCTGGATTGGAGTCATTACTTCAGACGCTATATATTCAAAAAATTATTTTTTTTTATTTCGGGCATTAATTCTGGTCTGAGTTCCTCTATACATTTCTGTTGTTGTTTCTTTGCTTCTGCCTCTGTTATTTCTTCCATTTCAGCTGAGCTAGTGTCCCTTGCACTTGTTGGTGGGCTCAAGGCCTGAGACTGCATTTTTCTCCTTGTCTTAATCATTTTATATAGCACTGACCTCTGACCTTTGGTGTAGAGCTTTGGTGCATTTACGACCTTAGCGCGTAATGAAATTTGGGTGCCCTTCTATTAAGTTTGAGATTATCCAGTTATGCCTGGCCTGGATCTAGCTGTTTTGTTTAGTTCCTTTTTGCTGCACCACTTCTGGTACAACTGTGAGTCTGTGGTTCCCCTCTGTTGTGTCCCTGGCTTAGGAAGCACCAGAGAGTGCAGAAGCTCTTCTACACACTCACCAGGCAAAGCGCAGGTGGATCAGGTGAGAGAAGATTCACAGAACTTCTTACTTGCTCAGAGGGCTTGGGTGCATGGGCTCTGGGGAATTGTAGGGCGGGACTCTTTGGGGTGGATTACCTAGAGAGTCTCAGAAAGTCTCCCTGCATTTCACGAATGGCTAGCGATGTGGAGCATTTTTTCATATATTTGTTCGCTTCTTTAATTTCGTCCTCTGAGAAGTGTGTATTCATCTCAGATGCCCATTTCTGAATTGGGTCTTTAAATTTGAGGGCCCTGTTATATCTTAGTTCTTTATAAATTCTAGACAGTAGACCTCTGTCTGATTGCTTGTTAGTTAGGA
>PVKA01018895.1:0-42991 GCA_004027165.1 Ctenomys sociabilis | reverse complement strand
AAGAAAGAATAGAAGTAAAGCAATTTCTGGAAGCATTAAAAATGAGACAAGAAAGCTGGATATGGTGGTGCATGCCTGTAATTCCAGCACTTGGGAGGCTGAGGCAGGAGGATCCTTGGGAGTTTGGAGACCAGCCTGAGCTACAAAGTGAGCTCAAGGCCAGCCTGAACTGCATAGCAAGACCCTGTATCAAAAAGACTAGGGAAGAGAGAGAGGAAGAGAAGGGGGAGGGAAAGGAAGAGGAGAGGAAATGAGAGGGGAGAGTAGGCGAGGGAAGGGGAGGGGAAAGGGGGAGGAGGACTTCTGGGCATGGTGGTGCACACCTATAATCTTAGTACCCAGGAGGCTGAGGCAGGAGAATCACCAAGAAGTTGAGGCCAGCCTGGACCATATAGCAAGACTTTGTCTCAATAAACCAAACCAAAAAACAAAAAGAGGGCTGGGAAGGCAGCTCAGCAGTGCCTGTTTGCAGGGTGCATTCAGGGCCCTGGGCTCCGTCCCCATTACTGTGAAAACCAATCCATAAATAAAACAATGAATAAAAATTGGAAGAAGCAAATTAGAGCCAGGAGGGGCAGAGGGACTGCAGAGGGAGCCAGCTGCCTCTGCACTGGGGGAGCACAGCAAAGCGGGAGCCCATTGTGACCAGGACACACATGCAGATGTGCCACAGATCTGCTCCAGGGCTACGCAGGCCCTGCAGTGACGTCACGAGCCGGGGAGCGACCCGTTGTCAGGATGGGCTGGGGTTTGGGGGGGGCGCCCAGGGCAGCTTGTGGCTACGGGGTGGCCGGGCCAGCTCTTTCCCACCCTGTCTGCTGCAAGCCCTGCTCAGCCTCTCTTAAGGAGCCAGATTCTCCCTGCCTGTCATTCAAGGACTGACCAATGTCACCCTTCGCCCCCCACCCAGCACTTAGCATGCGCCAGGCAGCAGCCGGCATTGTTTCCAGTTTTAGGCCACTGTCACGCCCTTCTCTGCCTGGCCACCAGCGGGGAGCCTTTAGCTGCGGTTAATTCCCGTGAGGCCCCCTGCGGAGGGGGACTCCTGAGATTGAGCTCTGTGCTCAGGCCACACCAGGGGCAGAGGAAGGTCTGAACTCACACCTCAGGCTGTGGGGGCACAAAAAAAGAGGGAAAGTGCGCCTGTGCCCAGCCCCGCCTCCTGAACTCACCGCCCCCTGCGTGGCAGTCTCGCTACTGACCCCCAACTGCGGGTGCCACCTCCCAGAATTTGACCACACTGGTCCCATAACCCAGACCACCCTTCCGAGCCTCTGCAACTCCTACTCGACAGGCAGAGCCCAAGACTTCTGACTCAGTCGCGTCGTTTTCGTCCTAGCCCTAGATACCCAGGGTTCTGCCTGCTCCGGCCCGGTCAGGGACAGCTGTGCCCGGTTGTGTTGGCGCCTTTCTCCCCGCCCCGCCAGCGTGCCCCTCATTCACCTCCACGAAGTAGAAGCAGGGCAGAAGCGTCATGCTGTCCTTCGGGCTTTTATTCTTCTCTTTGGAGGAGATCATGGTGCCGCGGGCGCTGCAGGCCGAGGCTGGCGAGGCACAAAGCCGCGCTGCGGAGGGGGGCGCGTCCCTTGAACCCTAGGGAGACCCGGGCCCAGGGCAAGCGGGGGAGGGGAGGGCGAAGACTCGAACACGGCCCGGGGGAAACTGCAGCCGGCAGGAGACGGGGGCGGCCTCCAGCCTTGCCTACCTAGGGATCAGGGTCCTCACGCCCGAGCCCGGGGAGGGTGTCGGGAAAGCGACGAGGAGGAGGAGGAGGAGGAGGAGGAGGAAGAGGAGGAGGAGGAGAGTGCCGTCGGCCGGGCCAGCCCAGGGGTCTCGGTGCCCGCGTCTGTGCCCCGCTCAGGGCGACGTCTCCAGCAGCCCGGGACCAGGGGCGCAGGGGGTGGGGCTCGGCACTCTCGCAGCCCTCACCTGGCGGGCGGCGAGCACAAAGTGGGGTCCCCGCGGCGAGGGTGGGGCATGGGGAGGGGCCGGCGGGGACCCCGCAGCGGCCAGGGCGCGGCGCGCGGGGCGCGGGCTCTTTGTCTGCGTGCGTCGGGGGCGCCGCGCGCGTCCACCGTAGGGCGCGCTGTCCCTCCCCGTCCCCGCCCCCGTCCCCGCCCCGGTCCCTAGCTCTGGACGCCGCCTCTTCTGAGTGTCAGGGTCCCAGGGCCTAGGGGACTCGGGATCGGGTCTCGGACGCCCTCCCGGGGGATGCGGGCGTCCCCCGCGCGCCCTCTCCGCGGGTCTTTCCTGTGTGCCCGGGGCGCGCGGCGCGGGCTGGGCTCGAGGGGACAGGACACTCTTCCGGGCGCGTGGCCTCCGAATCCCTCTGTCCCCCTCAGTCCTGCCGTCCCCCACACGCCCTGCCCCCCACTCCATGTCGGCGGCCCACCGCGCGCGCGCCCGTTTCCATGGCGAGGTCCCCAGGCGCCAGAGCCAGAAGACAAAGACTCCTGGGCGGGAGCAGAGACGCAAGGTGGCGGGTAGGGGAGAGTCCGCCTGTGCGTGTCCATGTCCCGGCTCACCCGACGTTGCCCACTTCGCGCGCAAACCTGGCCGGGACCGATGGCTGGAGGGCACTGGGGACAAATTGTCTGCCCGCCCACTTAGGCAGCGCTTGCTGTGCGCAGGAGTCTCCAGATACAGCCCTGAGGGGTGGAGCTAGGCTTATCCTGTGTTCTATACCGGGAAACTGAGGCCCAGACAGCTTAGGTCCCTGTCCAAAGCAGCCAGGCCCCGAATGACAAGATTTGGTACTGTACGTGCAGTCACCATCTGCTGGGCACCTGCTGTGCACGCGACCCTGCAGTCAGGGACCCATTGGACCGGACAGAACCTGCGCAGCTGCTCGCGAGTAAGGCGAGCTACGTTCCCTGAGCCCTGCCGGCGCCCGCGCCCTTGCCCGTTTGCTGTCTGTGCTGCTATTAGTCACAATGTTTTTCTGAAACTGACTCATGTTTTCAGAGACTCAGCTGCATGTTGGCAAAGATTTTTCTGAGCTACGGTAAGCTGAGAGCGGTGGCATCATCGCATCGCTCTGAAGGCTGAGGCAGGAAGATGCTGAGCTCCAGGTGGGACTGGACTGCAGTAAGACCTACTCATTAGAAAGAAGAAAGAAAGAAAGAAAGAAAGAAAGAAAGAAAGAAAGAAAGAAAGAAAGAAAGAAAGAAAGAAAGAAAGAAAGAAAGAAAGAAAGAAAGAAAGAAAGAAAGAAAGAAAGAAAGAAAGAGTTGTTGAGATGGCTCAGTGGAATAAGGACTTCCCTGGCAAGGGTCTGAGTTCAATTCCCGGTTCCGCCAAAAAAGAAAGAATTTTCTAGGTGTAATGTCTTTCTCACATTTTTCCAGTGCTTGCTTTTTTGTTTTTTTGAGGTGTGTGTGTGTGTGTGTGTGTGTGTGTGTGTTGTGCTGTGTTTGAGTAAGCTCAAGGCCAGCCTGAACTGCATAGGGTCTCTATGCAGTTCAGGCTGGCCTTGAGCTTACTTTGTAGCCCAGGCTGGTCTCAAACTTGCAACAATTCTCTTGCCTCAGCTTCCCAAGTGCTGGGATTACAGGCCTGTACCACCACACCCGGCCTTGTTTTTATTTTGTGGGGTTTTGTTGGCTTATTTGAGACAGGGCCTCGCTATGGAGCCAGTCTGGCCTTGTACCAAGTACATTAAATCTGTATTCCTGCCTCAGTGTCCTTAGTGCTGGGATGACAGGCACGCACCACTGCACCTGCGTACCCAGGCGCAGCACTTGGAGAATGATATATTTTTTTTTCAGGGCAGGAGAGGTTCAGGCTGTGTTGAGGGTGGGCGTTGCCCGGCTTGTGGAGGCGGGGATCAAACCACTGTCCCTTATGCCTGACTACCTTTCCCCAAGCAGCACTACAGGGCTGGAGAGATAGCTCAGTAGAATAAGTGCCTGCCTGGTAAGCTCAGGGTTCCGAGTTCAATCCCTGGTACCACACACACACACAAAAGCATCTTTCTATGAGTACAACAATATGCAGTATAGGGGCCAGGGAGATGGCCCAGTGGAATAAGT
This sequence comes from Ctenomys sociabilis, assembly GCA_004027165.1. Lineage (NCBI taxonomy): Eukaryota > Metazoa > Chordata > Mammalia > Rodentia > Ctenomyidae > Ctenomys > Ctenomys sociabilis. The sequence continues at coordinate 38,960 of PVKA01018895.1, read as the reverse complement.
GCTTCCCTGGCAAGTGCAAGGGCCTGAATTCAATCCCTGGTTCTGCCAAAAAACCCCACAATATACAATGTATTAATTATTGTAACTGTCCTACTAACCTGTTTTGAAATTGCCTCATTGCTATTCATTTCTCAAGAAAATTAATAGTAGTAAAAAATAATCCACTGAGCTAACTGGCAACCCCCCATCCCCAGCACTTGGAATCCCACTCCAGGTTTCAGTTTCCTGGGCTGGAAATGGGAGTCATGAGTTCTGCCCCCATAAGAAGTGCACCCTGGCCACCTGCTGTACACAGAGGTATCCACATGGCAGCTCGAGGAAAGCCACTAGATGGGAGCCACTTCGAGTGGACATCCATGTGTCATCACTCCCCTGGACTGCCGCCACGGGAGTGGGCATTATCTGCTGTGGACTGTGCCTCAGTTTTCCCATGCAGCCACCAGGATGGGGTGGAGGTGGGGGTGGGGGACCCTGGACAGCCGTTGAGAATCCCAGTGTTGAAAGGTGACCACAAACGGCCCTGAGGAGGTAGGAGGAGGAGGAAGTATGTGCCAGTCCCTCCCTGTGCTGGGGTGGGGGAAGAGTGTACCGGGACCATGTGGGGTTGGGAGGGGCAGGAGAGGGGCCTGGATCCCTATGGTGGGGGGTGCTACAGCCAGCCTGAGGGCCCCGGGAACCATGGCAGGGTCCAGAGTGGCAAATGGCAGGTGTGGCCCCAAACACTTTGCAGCTGTGGCCCACCCTGAGCTCAACAGAGCCCCTCAGGCTGGGCCTATGCATGTCCGCATGGCATAGACAGGAAAATTGAGGCCCAGAGGTCCTGAGACTCTGTCTCAAAAAAAGCCCCCCACCAAAAACAACCCCCAAACAAAGCAAAGCACACAAACAAGATGGAAATGGGCTCCTGGGAGACGCAAGACCAGAGCTTGGCTGGAATCAGGAAGACGGTTGACAGGCAGGAGCCCAGAGAGGACAGAGAGGGGACACTGTCAGGTCACTGGACTTGGGACTCAGCAGAGGCTGGGTCTGAGCCCCAGGACCCCAGCGATGGCCTAGACCTTCCCTCAGTGCCCAGAGGCGTGAGGCCTCTGGCTGCTGCAGCTGCAGACTTGGCGCTGCTGCTGTGGCCAGAGCTACCGTGTGGCACGAAAAGGTCAGGGTGAAGCTTGCTGGGCGCGCACACCGGCCACCCCAGCACTCAGGCAGCCCCGAAGGAAAGATCACAAGTCTGGGCTCAGCTGGGCAATTCGTTGACTTTGCACAATCCTGTCTCAAAAATAAAAAAATCCAAAAAGCGCTGAACTGTGGGTTCCAGCTCCACTACCAGAGGGAGGAAAATAAATTCATTCATTCATAGCACATGAAATCAGATTCTTATTTCTTTTAATGTATTTAAAATAGGGTTCACAGGGTCTCACTACACAGGTCAGACTCCTAGTGTCCTCCTGTTTTCAGCCTCCCAAGTGCTGGGATTACAGACGTTCACTACCACACCCAGCCTCAGTCACTGTCTCAGTGCACCCCAGGGAGGCAGGGCTGGCATAGCATGCCGGGGATTAAACCCCAGTTCTTGTGTCTTTCTAAGTAGGCACTCTAGTCCTCTGAGCTACCTGGTGGAACTGGAAATTGAACTCAGGCAAGCAGGCGAGTGCTTATTCTACTGAGCCATCTCCCCAGAGCCACTTTCTTTCTTTTTTTTTTTTTTCTTTTTGCAGTATTTGTGAGTTTATTGAAGTACAATAAACAGGCACACGGTCTGTCCACTCGTTCGTTTTCATGGCCATGCAGCCTGCATTGGGCTGGGTGACTCGCTCAGCTGGACCGCTCCTCCTTGCGGTCATTGTGAGCAATCTCTGTGGCACGGCAGCAGCTCCGCCAGCTCCTCAACGCTGTGTGCCCGGACTTCTGGAAGCCATAGGCCAGCACCAGCCACTGCTTTGTCTTTTTTTTTTTTTGTAGTACCAGGGATTGAACTCAGGACTTATTCTACTGAACCATCTCCCCGGCCCCCAACAGTTATTTTTAAAAATACCATTTAGTGGATTTTAGAATACTCACAATGTGGACAGGTATGGTGGTGCATACCTGTAATCCTAGTACTTGGGAGGCTGAGGCAGGAGAATTGTTGTGAATCTGAGACCAGCCTGGGCTACAAAGTGAGCTCAAGGCCAGCCTGAACTGCATAGTGAGACCTGCCCCTAAGAAGAATACTCGCAATGCAATGCATCTGTCACCCCCTCTAGTTCCAGAACAGTCTTGTCCTCCAAAAGAAAACCCATTTCCCTCTCCCAGCTCAAGGCACCCCAAGTCAACTTTCTGCCACTGTGGATCAGCCTGCATTAGACAGAAAAAGAAACACAAAGACACAAAGGCAGAGACAGGCAGCCAAGTCTGGGCTGCACCAGCTGCCATCCTGGCCCTCAGAAGGCTGAGGCAGGGGCATGGCAATGACTGTGAGGCCAGCCTGGAGAGCTTGACTCAAAAAACCTACCCCACCCCAAACACGACATAAAAAGAGATGGACAGGGGCCAGGGAGGTGGCTCAGCAGAATAAGCACTTCCCTGACAAGTGCAAGGGCCTGAGTTCAATCCCTGGTTCTGCCAAAAAAGGAAAAAGAGATGGACAGGTCCCATGGGACTCCTGGCTGGCCTCGGTTTCCCCAGTCCTTGTGGCCATGCACTGTCGCACTCACATTTGGAGCAGAAAAAGGCCAAGTCCACAGCTTACAGCCCCACTTCCCCTCTTCAGCTTGATCCACAGAGGCCCAAGGTGGCCAGCCCGGTGACAGCCAGGGTACCTGTCTCTCTCAAATCGCACCTGGCCTCAGGCTCTCCTGTCCCTCTAACCTCTAATCCTTTAGTGCCAATCCAGACTACTCACCTGGGAAGGGGATGGCCACCATTTTAATCTCAGAACATTCCATTATCACAGGAAGCCCTACTCATCCCCATAGCAGTCGCCTGTCCTTACTCCAGTCCTGGCATCCATGAGTCCACTTCCTGTCTCTGGAGTCCTCTGTCCTGGATAGTGCCTGTTCTACACTGTGTGTCCTTTGTGTCTAGCATCTCTTCTTGAGCATGCCTTTGGTTTTCTTTTGTCAGTTCCGGGGATTGAACTCAGGGCCTTGTGCTTGCTAGACAAGCACTTATTCTATTGAGCTTTGTCTCCCCAGCTCCCAAGCCCTTTTATTTTGAGACAAATTTTGCTGTTTAGCTGAGGCTGGTTCAAATCTGTGATCTTCCTGCTTCAGCCTCCTGAGTAGCTGCAGTTATGAGCGTGAGTCACAGTGTTCAGCCCCAATTTCTTTTTACAGCTTAATATCCAGACCAGCCTGCTCAGGCTCAGAGAGATGAAGGGGTTCTGGAAGTCACATGGCAGCCTGGGACTCCCAGCCACACAATGCTGCCCTTGGCCTTGATGCCACCCCTCCACCCGGGGAGGGGGGGGGATCAGGACCATCAACAATGCACAAGCCTACTGTGGCCCTTAGTGGCATCCTCATTACAGCTGAGCTGGACCCCAGGGAGCGGCTTCTTCCGGGGGCCGGAAAGGGGCCCTGACCCACCCCAGCTTTGTGCTCCTTACCACCTGCGGCCTTCAGGACATGTGAGTCTCTGTCCAGGAGAGGCCTACCATCTCTCTCAGAGGCCGTGGCTGAGGGATGGTTAGAGATAGTTTCCAGCCTCCCTTTAACCACGCCCACCTGGCGATAGTGGGCACTCCCGACCTGAAGGGGCAGAGGCCGAGTCAGATTCACCATCAGCCAGGTGTTTGTAACAACTGCAACTCCTAGGACAACCTCAATGACTGTTCCTCGTACACTTGCCAGGGAAGTACTTATTCTATTGAGCTATCTCCCTGGCCTACTGCTCCTCCTACTGCCGGCACTCGGCAGAACCGGGGATTGAACTCAGGCCCTTGCGCTTGCCAGGGAAGCGCTTAGTTCACTGAGCCACCTCCCCAGCCACTACAGCCGGGCACTTATGGAGTGCCTGCTGTATACCAGGCTTCCGGGAAACACTTAGGTAGACGTGTCCTGGTGTTCCCTGGTACCCTCACGTCTCCTCCTCCCCGATGGGGCCGCTGCCCCTCACTCCCTAGATCCAGGCAACAGTCATCCATCCCCTTGCCTGATCTGATCCTCATCATGGAATTCAGGAACTCTTCCCGGCCCCTGCCACGGTGAACGACGAGCTCCCCCTACAGGATTGGGTCTAAATTGTTCACCACTGAGCCTTGCACGACTTTCAGTATGAGACTGGGTATACAGCAGGCGCTCAAAAATGACAAATGACAAATGCTCTAGAAGGAATCAAGGGAGAGGAAATAGCTGGATGGAGATACTGAGAGGGACCCCAGGAAAGGGGTAGCGCAGGGGGCACCTGGTTGCCTGCGCGCTGACGCTCATGGTCCTGCAGCAGCTGAACGTGACTGTGGTGAGCTTCCGGTGCCAGCCGCATAACATATGTGCGCTGATATCGGGATCAGCTCTGCAGTACAGTGGGGTTGCGGTGGGGGTGGGGAGATGGTGGCGAAGAGCTGGAGGTTGGCGCGTGGCTGTGGGGCTGGTGGGTGTGGTTCCGGCCCTGCTCCATCAGCCCGCGTCCACCCTGAGCCTCAGTCTCCCCACACGGCGGTTGAGGGTGTGCGTGGTAGAGAGTGCAGCCTCAGCTGTGCCCTTGCGGGCTTGGCGCTCCTGCTCCAGTCCCCTCAGACCCTGCGAGTGGGTGGGTGACCCGCCCAGCAACCAGGAGTCCGGGCGTCCTGCAGGAGACGGATAAATCAGGTTGTTGTTTGCTGGCCCCTCACGTCTCGCTCCAGCCATCTCTTGGCCTGGTGTGGGGACTGGCCAGCCTGTTTCCGTGTCCTCCATGAACCCACGGAGACTCCGGCCACCCCCTGATCTGCTTCGGCGTTGTGCAGGACCTAGACACTTTGGGTATGCGCCTGCGCCACGTGCTAGCTCCCCGACTTCTTTGGGGGGTCGGCTCAGTGCTGCACAGAGAGCTTCTCCGGGAGGAGGCCCCTTCCCACCTTGTCCCCGAGGGTCCCGCGGCCACCCTAACCAGCCCGGCCTACGCTCACCCTTGTCCGTGCCCTGTTAGTAAAAGGTTGAAACCCCTTCCAGTCCGTCTGTCTGTCCTTCCTTCCACAAGGAATGGCCCAGCACCATGTCCAGAGCCCAGAGCCCCACACTGAGGACGGAGTGGAGCGGGGCTCCCACTCCTTACGCCCGCAGAAGTGTTGCGTGGCCCTGGGGTAGCTGCTTCGCAACTCTGTGCCCTGGTCAGCATCCACATCTAGAAAAAGGGATCACACCAATTGTCCTAGAACTGGCCTGCAGCGCTCAGTCACGGGGCACGCCTGGGAACCGAAAGCTCTGGTCCAGCTCGGGCAGGTGTGTGTGTGGGGGGCTTCCTGGAGGCAGAGGTAGGGTCTGGGCTTGCCGTCGGCTAGCTCCAGGGTCTCGGGCTTTGGAAGGCCGCCGCTCCTTCCAGGCTGGGTCCCTCTGCTGCCACCTGGTGGCAGCGGTACCAAGTGAAGCGGGAGCGAGAATGCTTAGGAAAGTGTCTTCTCCAGGTCTTTCAAAATCTCAGCTGGCCACACAGGAGAAAAGCTGCGACTATTTTAAAGCAAGCAGGAGAGCGAGAACCAAGCTTGCGAGGAGGCGCTGGGCCCTGGGATCCACAGGGACCTTAGATGACGGCATCAGGAGCAGGCATAATGAGGTTTACTGGAGGGAACAGGATGAGTTCAGGGACAGGACAGAGTCACCAAAGTGCTGGGGATAGCTGCGTGTGGAGCTGCACACCTGTCATTCCAGCTACTCAGGAGGCCGAGGCGGGAGCATTCCAAGTTCAAGGTCAGCCTGAGCAATGTAGCCAGACACTGTCTCAAAATAAAATTCAGAAAGGGCAGGAGGTGCCACTCAGTGGTGAGCCCTTGCCCAGCATGCACAAAGCCCTGGGTTCTAGTCCCCCAAAACAAACATAAAAAAGAAAGACCTCACCCAGCAAAAAATTTCCCAGTTTTTTCTATGCTCTTGAGTAAGGATGATTCAGAAGAAGGTTGGAGAAGGACGTCGGACCTGGGGTCCCGGATGCAGACCAATGTGGCACATGTCAGCCAGGGCTGTTGAAACTCAGCCACAGGCAAACCACAGGCATAGGAAACAGGACGCTAGGCACAAGAGAGCCCACAGTGAGGGAGGGCTCCCCGGGGGGCCCCAGGAGTGGTCTCCATCTCTGGGCTCAACCAACAGCTTGGAGTCCCCAGCCTTTTTTATTCTGAGATAGGTTCTCTAAGTCACTAAGTTCCCAGGCTGGGCTTGAACTTGAGATCTTCCTGCTTCAGCTTCCCAGAGTCCAAGGACGACAGATGCTCACTAGCTTGGTTTGGGAACTCTTTACATATGGGCAACCCTCTGATCTATCCTCTGATCCCAGGACCTAACTTTTTTTTTTTTTTTTTTGAACCGGGGATTGAACTCAGGCCTTTGTGCTTGCCAGGGAAGGGCCTATTCCACTGAGCCATCTCCCCAGCCCCAGGACCTAACTTTCTTTCCTACTTTTTTCTTTTGTCTTTTTGAGACAGGGTTTCACTATGCAGTTCAGGCTGGCCTTAAACTCACTTTGTAGCTCAGGCTGTTCTCGAACTCACAATTCTCCTGCCTCAGCCTCTGAAGTGCTGGGATTATAGGGGTGCACCACCATGTCCTACCATGGTGCTGGAATAAGCACTTCCCTGGCACTACCATCTTTCTTTCTTCCTTCCTTCCTTCCTTCCTTTCTTTCTTTTTTTCAATACAGGATCTCACTACACAGTTCAGACTCATAGTGATCTTCCTTTCTCAACCTTCCGGATGCTGGGATAATAGGCGTGTGCCACCATGCCAGTTTTGGGACTGGCATGGCACACGCAGGTTTCTAGGTCTGGCACCACGTGCAGTACCAGGGATCAAACCCAGATCCTTGTGTTTGCCAGGCAGGCTGGTCTCGAGCTCACTATGTAGCTCAGGCTGCCCTCAAGTTTGTAGTTACTATCCTTCCTCAGCCTTCTGAGTGCTGGGGCTAGAGGTGAGCGCCCCAACACCCTGCAATCCTAGGAATTATCAGAGCCCCACATCAGCGCTTCCTAACTCAAAGATTTGCCAAGGGCTAATTCACTGAAATTTTGAGCACTATGACATTAAGCCTATTTTGATGGCTCCAGTTTTGCAGAGGAGAAACTGAGTCACAGAGAGATCAGCTCATTGACCTGAAGTTGGGCAGTGGTGACCAGGATGTGAACCCTGCATCAGCACAGCCAAATGCCACTGCCTTGAAGTCTGGCTTCATCCCAAAGGTGGCCTCCCTCACCCCTCCAGCAGCTCCAACACAAAGCAGGGCTGTGTATATAGCAGGTTCCCACTAAGTGCTCTGTGGTGACTTTGTCCCAGCTTTGTCCCTACTGAAAGGGGAGGAGGGGTCGATAGCACTTCGGAGTGCCTGCGGCACACCTGGCTGTGAGGCAGTGGTGCATTACCCCTCCAGAGAGCTACAGGGTTGGCAGGACAGGGCACACAGGGGCAAATGGTCCAGCCCTCCCCCAGCTCTGGTGTCCCCATCCCCTGCCCTGCCTGTCCGTTGGGTCCCTCCCCACACCTTGTCCCCACTCTGGGGACGTTGGTGTTGTAATAGTGTCAGCTCCAGGAACCTGAGTCTTGTTGGCCTGAGCTCTTGCCCATTGCTCCAGGCGCAGGTTCCTGGGTCAGGGTGGTGCCTCCTGCCACATGCCAGTGGGGATATCGACAGAGCCCAACGGGGAGGCTGGGGGTATCCTGGAAAGGGCTGGGATCAGCTCCTTGTGCTGAACAGCAAACCACAAACTTCAGGGGGCCACGGAGCCTGGGGAGACAGCAGAGCTGGGGTGGGTGCCAGGCTCGGAGTGTCACCCAGCTGCCCATCCTGGGGCCCGGATATAAACCACAGCTCTAGCACTCTGCGAGGCTGAGCAGGACAATTGCAAGTCCCAGCCCAGCATGGGTAACTGAGTGACTTAGCAAGAATTGTCTCAAAATTAAAAAAAAAATTAAAACACCACGGAAATAGCTCACAGGAAAGACCCCAGATTGAATCCCCACTAAGAGAGGTGACAGGGCTACACTTCCTGCACCAGGCCTGACGTGTGCCTCACTTTCCCCACACGAGTGGCACAGCACCCCGAGGAACGCCAGCAGCAGCAGGGGTCCTGCATGGCTGAGGTTGTGGTGCCTGGGTGCACAGAGGAGGGACCCAGCAGTCTCTCAGGACCAGGTTGGCAAACTACAGGATTTCCAATTACAGCTGAATGCCAAATCAGCAGCTATCTGTGGGTGTGTGCACCCACATGCATGCCTACATGCGTGTGTGAGCATGCAAGGGATGCTGGGATGCTGGGCAGGTGCCCACCACTGGGGTGCAACCCCTCACATTTATACTTATATTTATTTATTTGGGCTTTTTGAGACAAGAGTCTTACTACGCAGTTTAGGCTGGCTTTGAGCTCACTTCATAACCCAGGATGGTCTTCCTCCTTCCTCAATCTCCTGCCAGCAGTTTTATTTTTAATTTTGAGACTGGGTCTTGCTGAGTTGCTCAGGGTGGGCTTGGAGGTGGATTCATCTTGCCTCCGGCACCCGAGCACCTGGGAGGGCAGACCAGCACTGTAACCCCCAACCACGACTGCATCTGTAGGTAAGTATATCCTGTGTAGTACTGGGGACTGATGTACAGTAAAGAAAAAACTGTTAGCCAGGTGTAGTAATACACACCTGTGGAAAAAAAAAATCAGCACTTGGGAGGCTGAGGCAGGAGGATCATCATGAGTTCAAGGCCAGCCTACAGTACATAGTAGGATCCTATCTAAGAAAGAAAAGAAGGGGAAAAAAAGAAAGAAAAGAAGGGAAAAGAAAAGAGTGATAAAAAAGAAAAAGCTGTTTACATTAGCCATGGTGGTGATGTGCTCCTACCATCCCAGCATTGGGAAGGCTGAGGCAGGAGGATTGCTATGAGTTCAAGGCCAGCCTGTGCTACATAGCAAGAGTCTGTCTCAAGGAGGGTTGGGAGAGAAAGAAGGAAGGAAAGAAGGAAGAGGCTGTTACCTGACATTCAAGTTTTTGTGTCCAGGGCTCCATCTGGGCCCTTTGAGCTACCCCAGCTTCTCAGCCCACTTTGCACCCTGACAGGAAGTGGGGGTGACAGCACCATGGGGCAATGCAACGGCTTCTAAGCTCCACTATAAAAGGGGAGGTGGCCAGCTGGGCCAGATACCCCGGAACCCTGGCCCCATCATGACCCGAGGCCACCGAGTCCCCAGGCCTGCCCTCACCTATGTGCTGCTGGGCCTGCTGCTGGCTGGTGAGTGGCACCTGCCCACTTGTCTCCAGGGTCCTTTCCCTGCTCCTGCCTGCAGCTGGGATGGGAATCTGGGAAATGTAGACAGAGGTTTCCAGCACTTGGGAGGCTGAGGAAGGGGTGTGTGTGCACGTGTGCATGTGTGTGTGTGTGTGTGTGTGTGTGTGTGCGCGCACGTGTGTGTGTGTTCTGGGGGTTTCCTGGGCCCACGTGGGGGCTCTACAGGGAGACACAGAACCAGCCTCTTCTCCTCAGTGCCTCGGTTCCCGCCTCCTGTGTCCCCAGGGTCTGCACTGGCCTCGGAGATCGTGGGTGGTCGCCCAGCACGGCCCCACTCCAGGCCCTACATGGTGTCACTGCAGCAGCGCGGAAGGCACTTCTGTGGAGGGACACTGATCGCCAGAAACTTCGTGATGTCGGCTGCGCACTGTGTGAATGGCCTGTGAGTTCCCTGGGGCCTCAATCCCTGGGGGCCTGTCCTAAGGTCCCGGGACTACCAAGAACTCCTGTGAACCCTGGAGAGGAAGGGTCTCATTGTGTAGCCCAGGCTGGCCTCCAACTCACAGTGATCCTCCTGCCTCAGCCTCCCCAGTGCTGCGATGACAGGAGTGCGAAAGGCCAGGGGACCACAGGAAGGAGGCGCACCCCTTGTGCCCCAGCAGGGCATGGTGGGTCTCTGAAGTCCCCTTGCTACCGTAGCCCCCAGGATCATGAACCTTCCCTGCCTTGTAGAAACTTCCAGTCCGTGCAAGTGGTGCTAGGAGCGCATAACCTGCAGCAGCGGGAGCGGACCCGGCAGGTCTTTGCTGTGCAGCAGATCTTTGAGAACGGCTTCGACCCCTTGATGTTGCTCAATGACATCGTCCTTCTCCAGGTGCTGAGGTTGGGGAGGATGCAGAAGGGGGCTGGGGGACATGCTGGGGTCACATCCTGGGGTCCAGAATGACATGTGGCAGCAGGGTGTCTCATTCTTTCTCCGAGCCTCAATGAGATGGAATGTTAGTGCTTCCCTGGACTGCTGTGGTGGAACTACATGAGATAATACAGGAGGAAAGTTCCCAGGAGTTGTCAGTCAGCAAAGCCCCCCCCCCCTTCTTTCTTTTGAGATAGAATCATTCTTGTAGTTCAGGCTGCCCTTGAACTCCTAGATATCCTCCAGCCCCATCCACCCAAGTGTGATAACAACAGGCATGTGTCATCACACAGGCTGATAAGCCACTGTTACGGAGTCTACCAAAACATGTGCACATCACGAAAAGAAAAACTTGCATAAATATTTTGATACTAAATTTATCGCATGCTGGGTGTGGTGGCACATGCCTGTAATCCCAGCACTCGAGAGGCTGAGGCAGGAAAGTCATTGGGAGTTTGAGACCAGCCTGGGCTGCAAAATGAGCTCAAAGCCAGCCTGGACTACATAGCAAGACTCTGTCTCTTAAAAAATGAAAAACAAAACAAAAATTTAAGACATCATCTAATTCCCTTTGGTCTACCTTGGCAAGAGATGCTTAACCAGTACCTACTAGCTTCCAGACGTTTAGTAGTCCAGCGGACTGCTGGGGTGTATATGCATTGTTTTGGTGGAGTCTGTATTTTTCTTGGTTTTTTTTTTTTTTTTTGGTGGAACTGGGGATTGAACTCAGACCCCTGTGCTTGCCAGGGAAGCGCTTATTCCACTGAGCCATCTCCACAGTCCTGTATTTTACTTGTTTAAGGGCAAAAATCTCACCTTTATTAAGACAGGTATTAGACTGGAGGGAAAAACTCCTCACCGTGCTAAGTCCCTGCTTGCAAAATTCTACTTCCTGGGAAGGTTTGGGAGGAAAGTTTTGTTTCCACCAGCATTGGCCATGCTCTGATTGACGGAGTACCCACGGACAGCCCCAACTACACCATGAACTCCCACTTTGAAGATGGGGAAACTGAGGCTTGGAGTGGAATCCTGTCTTGCAAGCCACCAGAACCACAGGATAGCCTCAGCTGGGGAAGCAGAGGCTACATGCAGGGAGGCAGGCTGCCCAGCACTCCGATGTGACACCTGGCTCTTGGTCCCTTCACTGCAGCTCAATGGGTCGGCCACGATCAACACCAACGTCCAGGTGGCCCAGCTGCCTGCCCAAGGCCGTGGTGCGGAGAACGGGGCACAGTGCCTGGCCATGGGCTGGGGCCGCCTGGGTACAAACCGCCCAACCCCGAGGGTCCTGCAGGAGCTCAACGTGACTGTGGTGACGTCCCAGTGTCGCCGCCGCGTCAACGTTTGCACCCTGGTGCCCCGGCGCCGCCGGGCTGGGATCTGCTTTGTGAGTCCCCCCGCCCCGACCCCTCCTGGCTGGCTGCAGCAGCAGGGACTGCGAGATGGCAGGGAGGCCTCCGCAGGGTGGGGGAAGGGAGGCCACACAGAACAGCCCCGATTCCTCTGCAGGGCGACTCGGGTGGCCCCTTGGTCTGCAACGGGCTGGTCCAAGGAATCGATTCCTTCATTCGCGGCGGCTGTGGCTCGGGCTTATACCCAGACGCCTTTGCCCCCGTGGCAGAGTACATAGACTGGATCAACTCCATCATCTTCCGTGGCCAGCACGGCCCCCAAGCCCACCCCAGAGTTCCTTCGAGTAGGACCCGCTAGGAAAAGGCCTCCTCCACCTCTTCACCTCAACTGCCTGTGACAGCACTCCTCACATCTGGCACAATAAAAGCCACTCTGTTTTGTACAGCGAGCCTGGCATCTCTGTTGTTGGTGCGGTCCCTTGGGGTACAGTGGCTGGGGTGTCCTGAGGACACTGCCACCAAGTGGCCGAGCCAGGGTGCGGCCGCGAAAGGAAAGCGATCTTTCTCCCACTCTTGCTTTTGTTTTTCATTTTGCCCGATCCTCTGGCTTTGGATTTCAGATCTTCCTGCCTCCGCCTCATGAGCGCTGAGATTACAGGTGCACACCCACACCCCACGTTCCCCTCACTCGTCACAGAAGGGTCCTGAATGCTATTACTGGTTTTTGGTCTATAAAACTCACTCTCGGGGCCTGTGAAATAGCTCAGCTGACTAAAGTGCCTGCTTATTGATCACTATTCGATTCCTACAACCATATGACCTGCCAGCGATGTCCCCAGGACAGGCTGAGCCAGCCACAAATAAAATAAATTAAAAGGAAAATTATATATATATATATATATATATATATATATTTTTTTTTTTTTTTTTTTTTTTCATGCATGACCAGGGATTGAACTCAGGCCCTTGTGCTTGCCAGGGCAGTGCTTATTCCACTGAGCCATCTCCCCGGCCCCCCAAAAAGGAAAATATAAAACTCACTCTCACCAGGTGTGCTGGTTCTTGCTTATCATCCTGGCACTAGGGAAACTGAGGCAGGAGGATCACAAGTTTGAGCACAACCTGGGCACTTATAAGATTTTTTTTTTTTTTTTGTATTTTAAGGAAGGGTCTTCAGGGTGTTCAGGGTCTCGCTACTAGATGAGACTTGTAGTGATTCACCTGTTTACAGCCTCCCAAGAGCTAGGATTACAGGCGCACACCACCATGACCAGTCTCAAGTACACCCTGGGGGTGGGGCCGGCATGGCAGGCATGGGGATGGATGGAATCCCCCAGCCCCAGAGCTATTTGGCTGGCTCTAAGATCTAAAAAAAAGTTGGGAGGAGCCAGCAAGCTAGCTCAGTGGACTTAGTGCCTGCTTAGGGAAGCTCAGGGACTGGAGTTCGATGTGCCACTGAGACCAGGCATGATGGTGCGTGCCTGTAATCCCAGTGCTGGGGAAGCTAAAAACAGGAGGATCACTATGAGTTCAAGCTGCACAGTGAGACCCTATACCAAATGCATAGAACAAACAAACAATCCCCCCAAAATTATATAGGATGCAGCTCAGGGACAGAGTATTTAGTATGCATCAGACCTGGGTTCTAGGCTCAGCACTGCAAAAGTATAAAAAACAAACAAAAATCTCACTTCATAAGGGGATCAGAGAGCCTGGCTTGGTGACACAGACAGGGCTCAGGCACCCTTTCGACTCTGCAGTGTGTACATCGCAGCCCCTCCAGTCCCTAGGGCAGGGGCTGCAGGATCTCCGCTTAACAGATGAGGGACAGGTGCAAAGAGGGGCCTGCACTAGGAGCCTGGGGCTGGGACAGCAGAGTGGTGGCCCAAGGCAGCCTCAGTCCTGGATGGAGGGTGGGAGAGCTCAGTGTTAGGGACTTGGGTCCATCCCAAGGACTGGGGAAAAAAACAACAAAAACAGAAAAAGTGAATTATGAATTATGACAAAGTAATTGTGTCTCCTTGCGACTGCAGATAAGACCCAGAGGTCAGCCCCTGGCTGCAGGCTGCACCCCAGGGCCTTGGGCCCCAGGCCTGCTCTGCCCTCTGGGGGAGCCTCCTTCTACATCAGCCCCGTTGAGGGAGGTGGTCCACCCTGGAGATCTGTGTTCTCGGTGTCCCTGCAGCAGCGGGTCACACACTGATGCCCTGCTGGGCCCTGGACTGCGTCCACGTGTTGCTGCAATCTGAACATTCTCACTTGCACAATCTGGGGTCCACCCTAAAGGCTCAGAGCCCAGATCTTCTGATTTTAGGCAACTACTCTACTACTGAGCTACACCCACAGCCCCTAGACCTTCTGATTTTAGTAAGGAAATATAAGGTTCTGATAAATCACATGGGTTCTTTTTTTTTTTTTTTCCCCTCCCCTCCCTTTCTCTCCAGTTTTTTCTTTTCTCTGGTGCTGGGAATTAAACCCAGAGCCTCACACTGAGCTACATCCCCAGTGCATTCTATGTTACCTTTTGAGGTAGGGTCTCAGGAAGTGGCTAAATACCTAGCTAGGCTGGGCTTGCATCTGCCATATTCCTGCCTCAGCCTCCCAGAAGATGATAGGTGTGCACCACCACACCTGGTTTTCTCTCCTCCTCCTCCCTTTTATTACAGTACTGGGGATGGAATTCAGAGCCTTGTGCTTGCTAGGCAGGCACTTAAGCCAAACTACTGCCCCAGCCTTCCTTTTCTTTTAGACAGGGTCTCATTCTATTTCAGTCTGCCTCAGCCTCCCAAATGCTGGGCTCACAGTTGTGCTCCAGACTACACCACATCCTGATCTGTATTTGTGGAGCAGCTCATGGTGAAAGGAGACAAGCAGAGATGGAGGGAGAGTGCTGCGCCTGTGGGAGCATCTCAGGGTCTCCCCAGATGTGCCTTCTCCTGGGAGGAAGCACCTGATCCTTGCTCAGCCAATCAGAAGCAGCCTTGAGAATTTGGCTGCTGTGATGGGAAATTTTAGGATCATTTCATTGAGCCAATACAGTGAGTCTGGGGTCCCTAGGACAACAACATGGGAGCCTGGTGGGCAGAGAAGCCATTAAGGAAGAAAAGAGAAACCAGAAATGGATGCTTGACCTCATCCAGGCACCTGGATCAAACCATACCTGAAGCAGATATCTCTGTGCTTTCTTTTCTTTTCCTTCCTTCTTTCTTCTCTCTCCTCCCCTTCTTCTTCTTCTTCTTCTTCTTCTTTTTTTTTTTTTTGTCTTTTTGAGACAGGGTCTCACTATGCAGTTCAGGCTGGCCTTAAGCTCACTTTGTAACTCAGGCTGGTCTCGAACTCACAATAGTCCTCCTGCCTCAGCCTCCCAAGTGCTGGGATTACAGGCATGCGCCACCACCACACACCCCCCTTCTTCTTTAAATGCATTTGGTATAGGGTCTACAGGACCTCACTATGTAGATCAGACTCAGTGATCCTCCTGTTTTCAGCCTCCCAAGTGCTGGGACTTCAGGTGTGTGTCACAAACACCCAGTCTCAATTGCTGTCTCAGTGTGCCTGGGAGCAGAACTGGCATGGCATGCTAGGATCCAACCCCAGCCACTGCATTCTGCCTAAGCGGGTGCTTTAGTCTACTGAGCTATCTGGCTGGCCCTGTGCTTTCTTTAATGATGGCTGCACCAGTTTCGCTTGCTTTTTTTTTTTTAATCACTTGTATGCAACCATTTTCCAGCCATCCCTACATTTCATCTTTGCAGCTCTGTACTTGTTGGAGCGCCAGGTCACTTCAAGACCAAAGGGGCATTAGGAAGCATTCTCCACTCCCAGAAGAATAGATGGGTGGGGAAGACGAAGTGAGTTGTTTACAGGCTTGGGCTTCTAGTTGCTATTGTGAAATTTGGGGCTGGAAGGACACTGTGGTCTTGGGGACACGTGGGCTAGGGTGGGATGCCCAGGCCACCTCTTCCTGTTCTCCTCCAGGGGCCACCTTCACCAGGTGGGTTCTAGCTGGACCCCCTGGGGCAGGAGGGACTACTTGGCCTGTCCCCAAGTCTGGTAGGGAAATGAAAAACCTGGGAAGGGTGGGACTGGGCGGGTGTGTTGCGTTCCCTTTTCCCAAACTGGGCCAATGCCCTCATTGCAGATGGGGCCCTTGGGAGGTGCTCGCCCCTTCCACCCCCATAAAAGGCCCTTGGTCCCGCCTGGGTCAGTGTTTGGTCTGTGATCACCATGGCGGGCCTGGCAGCTCTGTTGCTCTTGGGGGCTGCAGTGTGTGGTGAGTGGACCCGGGGCGTGGGGACTGGGCTGAGGTTCCCCAGTCTCACAGACACCGGATGTGAGGGTGGGTGCATGCCTGTCATCTAGGAGACTGAGGCAAGAGGATTGCTACAAATTAGAGGCCAGCCTGGGCGACACAGTGGGTCAACAAAAATCTAAAGTCCTACCGTGGAAACAGGCCTGCGGCCTTTAGGGGCTTCAAGGAGCATTAAGGTTGGGTGTCCCACTTTCCTTAGGTTTAATTTGAAGTCTTTAGGTCGGGATGTAGCGCAGGAATTTGGCTCCTACGGCTCCCTGCCTTGGACATTCACCGCCTTACTAGGTGTCTGGGTTTGCAGCCCCTTGAACCGCACGTGACAGTGACGAGTCTGTAGGACTGGGAGGCCTGGGGAGGGGGCTGCACCCCGATGCTCACACCCCTCTCCCCAACACAGCGGCGCAGCCCCGCGGCCGGATCCTGGGCGGTCAGGAGGCCGAGGCGCACGTTCGGCCCTACATGGCTTCGGTGCAGGTGGATGGCAGACACCTGTGCGGCGGCGTCCTGGTGTCTGCGCAGTGGGTGCTGAGCGCCGCGCACTGCCTGGAGGAGGCGTGAGTGCGGGACTGGGCAGGGCAGGTCGGGGCCTGCGGGGCGCGGCTCTTACCTCCTCCCCTCCTCCCAGGGACGGCAAGGTGCAGGTGCTGCTGGGCGCGCACTCACTCTCGGAGCCCGAGCCCTCCAAGCGCCTGTATGACGTGAGTCGCTCGGTGCCCCACCCCGACAGCAGTCCCGACACCATCGACCATGACCTCCTCTTGCTCCAGGTCAGCCCTGGCCAGCGGCGCCTTGCGCCCATCTCGCGGCCTGCGCGGGGTTTTCCTGCTGCGCGAACCGCGGCCCCTGACGTCCCCGCCCCACTCTCCGCAGCTGTCAGAGAAGGCGGTGCTGGGTCCGGCCGTGCAACCCCTGCCCCTCCAGGGCCTGGACCGCGACGTGGCGCCCGGTACGCTCTGCGACGTCGCCGGCTGGGGCGTGGTCAACCACTCGGGTCGCAGACCTGACCGCCTGCAGCACGTGCGCCTGCCGGTGATGGACCGGGCCACCTGCAACCTGCGTCGGTACCATGATGGCGCCATCTCCGAGCGCATGATGTGCGCCGAGAGCAAACGGCGCGACAGCTGCAAGGTGCGCGCGAGGCCGCGGGCCAGGGCGGTGCCGAACTGCGGGCGGGATGGGAGGGGGCGCGGCCCCAGGTGAGGGCCAGGTCTGAAAGGGGTCGTCTCCGGCAAGGGTGGAGCGCGTGAAGGCGGAGTCCAGGGGGCATGGCCTGAAGTGGAGTGGGATCTAAGCAGGGTTGACGAACAGGGCGCATAAATTGGCTGGGTATGGTGAGCAGAAGCCAGAAGGGGCCCGGCCGATAGGAAGGGTGCGAGGACGGAGAGGGCGAGTCCCCGTCCCGAGAGGGCGGGGTAGGACTCGAGGAAGAGTCCTGGCCGGAGACGACTCACGGCCCCGCCTTGCAGGGAGACTCGGGCGGCCCGCTGGTGTGCGGAGGCGTGGTCGAGGGCGTGGTCACCTCGGGATCCCGCGTGTGCGGCAACCCCAGGAAGCCCGGGATCTACACGCGCGTAGCCAGCTACAAAGCCTGGATCGACAGCGTGCTGGGAGAGAGAGCAGCGGCCTGAGCAGAGCTGCAGGCGGCCAGCACCAGGCACAATAAACGCATTCAACCCTGACTCGGCCAGTTTTTCTTCAGCACCTGCTGCCTGCAAAACTGGGAGCAGGGCGGGTCAGAGCTCCGCCTCACACCAACAACCTGGGAGTGAGACCCTGCTCTGGCTACATTGTGCCGACGCGTGCAGAAATCTCTGAAATTGTGCCTTTGAACCTGTGTCGCATAAGGGGAAACGGGTTCACAGGGGCCTGAGTCTCTCCTGGGGTGGAGAAAGCTCAGAACAAAGTCCAAATTCAAACCCAGAACTGGGTGCTGGTGAGGTGACACAATGAGGTGGCAGGCGGTGTCTGGAGAAGCCACACCTTTGTGCTAAGGAGGTGATGGGGCAGAACCCAGGCCCTGGGCACTTGCCTTTACCTCAGAGGCCACTCTCGGGTCCAGGACCTAAGCCTGGCCCTCAGACACACAGGGCCTTCCACGTGTAGAAGAGACCACGTCTGAGGTGTGACTGCTCTATGAGAAATGTGGACCCAGAACCTGGTTTTCTGCTCCGTGATGCTGTCCCCATGATCACCCTCATACACAAGCGTCTGTTGAGCACCTGCTTACGTGCTGCTGGGCAACGGTGCGTTATTTGCTGGGTGGCCTCGTGACAGGGATGAGGCGATCTTCAGGGTGTGGACAAATTTCTGGCGTCGTTTTTTCCAGACAGGCTCTAGCTATGTAGTTTAGGTTGATCTTAAACTATGTAGCCCAGGCTGGTCTTGAACTTTTGGTTTCTGCTTTAGCCTCATGAGTGTTGGACCTACAGCTGAGCATCACCACACCCAGCTTCAAAGGGAATTAAAAAAAGAAAAATCTAACAAAAGGGAATTTTGGGGCCGAGGAGATGGCTCAGTGGAATAAGCGCTACCCTGGCAAGTGCAAACGCCTGAGTTCAATCCCTGGTCCTGAAAGAAAAAAAAGGGGGGGGGGTGGGATTTTTGCCCATACCAAGTGGAGGTATGGGCTGGTAATCCCAGCACTTGGAAGGCTGATGTAGGAGGAGCAGTGCAAGTCCAAGGCCAGCCTCTGTTACATAGTGAGTTCAAGGCTGAAATGTTTCTGTCTCTGTATCTCTTATACAGACACAAAAAGATAAACGATTTTTTTTTTTTTTTTTTGGTAGTCTTTTTGAGACAGGGTCTCTACAGTTTAGGCTGGCTTCAAACTCAATGATCCTCATGCCTCAGCTTCCTGAGTACTGGGATTACAGGCATCACCACATCAAGCAATAATGGATCATTTTTATCATTTAGGATGCATGCAGAAAATGCTTGCCATTTCCTTCAGATTCAGATTTTGCAGGGTGCCCAGCCCTGTATGGGTCAGCACTGGGGACAGTGACACAGCCCAGGAGCAGTGCTGCCTGCCTCTATTTTATCATCGTGGAGTGGGGGCAGCTTCTATGATCCAAACAAATGAAAAGGAGGCAGCATGGAGCCCTCTGACCAGGCGTGGCTGCTGCTTGCTGTCACCTGGCAGGTCTAAGGGCTCTGGGTCACACATCAGCTCAGTTAATACCCTGGAGACAGGAAGGCCAGGCCCCACCTCTGCCCCTGGGGACAGGCTGGGCTGTGCAGGCAGCAAGGTGCCTGCTGTGCTGGGTGGCAGGCTGACATCACCTGCGCAGGAAGGCAGGGCCAGGGCGCTAAGTGGAGCTGTCTCAAGTTCTGTTGTTGCTGTTTCTGTTTTGTGGCACTGGGGATTGAACTCAGGACCTTGTGCTTCTCAGGCAGGTACTTACAGCACTCAGCCAACTCCTAAGCTGTTCCAAGTTCTGATATTGGCTTTTATTAACCACAGTGGAGGGTGGCCTGTGGGGTTTCACACCGACTCAGCTCCAAGAGTGCCTGGGCATCTTAGCCCCATGCTGTGGTCAGTGGGAGTCACAGAGGGCTCTGAGAGGAGGTGGTAGCAAAGGAGTGCTGGGGTCCATCTGCTGATCCTAGCCTCTGAGAACAGTGCCAGGGGACACAGGTCAGGCTTTCCTACTGTGAACCTCAGAAGTGGAACTATGGAGACACAAGATCGTCAGCTGGGCATGGTGATGCACACCTGAGGCTGAGGCAGGAAGATCGTTGAGAGTTTGAGAACAGGCTGGGCTACAAAGTGAGCTCAAGGCTAGCATGAACTGTATAGCAAGACCCTGTCTCAAAAAAACCACATACACATGAAAAGAAGGAAGTTGTCATGAAACTTTGTGGTGGGGACATGGAACAAACATCCCAGTCTACCTACTTGGTCTTGGCACACAGAATGTTCCAGAAGCTGCCCACAGTGGCTATCCCCAACATGTGACCTGCCCCTGATCCCCACCCTGTCAGCTTGTCTGTGGTGGGAATTTCCCAGTTACCCAACCCAAACCAGGGAGGCCAGCCTGGTGGCTTGGTCTCTAGGCTGAGGCTCAAGGGGTGAAGCTGCCTCCTGTCAGCCGTGGTGGTGGCAGTTGGCTATTTGATGCTACTCCTTTTTTTTTTATTTGGAACCGGGGATTGAACTCAGCCCCTTGTGCTTGCCAGGCAAGCGCTTATTCTACTGAGCTATCTCCCTGGCCCCAGAAGTTGTGGCCTTTGCTTCGCCTGCCTGCTCATACACCTGTCCCCAAGACTGGCCAGCTGTGCCACGGGCAGGTGGGCACAAACGGTCCCCAGCGCTTCCTGATGCACCTGGCCCCGTTACCTCACCAAGCTCCACTGTCTGTGGCTCTGGGGCATCAGTTGCTCCGCCTCACACTGGTCCAGGCTCAGACACAGCCTGGCACCCCTATGACAGCAAGCAGATACCCTGTGGGGAGCTGTCTCTGCAGGGTGCAAACAGCAACCAATTACTGTGTTCCAGGCAGGTCGGGCCTGTAGCAGCTTTCGCCTGAAGCCTGCGGGGGACTGTGACATAACATGGCAGCGCTTGTTGTAGCACAAGGCTGGACCCCTGGGGAACCAGGATTGAGCTTCAGAGATGCAGGGCAGAGAGGGGCAGAGGAAGACAAAGTGAGGAGGCGACAGCTGAAAAGAACCCCCAGGCCCCTCCCCTCTGCTCCCAGCACATACCAGGTGCTGCTTCACAAGTGGGTGACCCTGGCCTGGACACAGACACAGTCTGTGGTGACCCTGGGGCTGGAGACCCAGCATGGACTGTCACCACACAGTTTAGTAGGCCAGGCCCCAGAGTGAGGACGGGTTCTGTAGGCACAAGAGGGAAACTGAGGCATGCGGCTGAGCACCAGCTATGTTCTAAAGAAGAATGTTACAAAAATAAAATAAAGGGAAATGCAGGGGCCTGACCAAGCCCTCTACTTTTTCACTGAGAGTCTCACCAGCTAGTGTAGGATGACCTTGCACCTGCAGCCATCCTCCTGCCTCAGCCTCCTAAGTGCTTGCCATTTGCCACCTGCCAGGCTCCAACCAAACTCCCCTTTAAGGTCTCAGGTGCTCTGGATATGGCTGGGCACTTGCAGTCCTCAGGCAAGCTTCTGGGTGGCAACAGAGAGCAGGCCCATGGCCCCACATGCCATGGCTCATGCTGAGTGCAACCGTCCTGTGTGCCAGCAGGGCTGGCTCAGGAGTAGCTGAGGGGCATTTTCCGCCACAGACCCCCACACAGGCAGTTTTTGGTCCAGCGCTGTTCCCACTGTTTCACTGCAGTTGTCTTGTTGGGGGACTTGAGCATGGTGACGCAGCCGCACCTGGGGACAGGCAGGTGGTAATGGCTCACAGGACTCCCACACAGCCCCTCCCAGAATGGCCACTGTGTGCAGGCC
The DNA here is from genome assembly GCA_004027165.1 of Ctenomys sociabilis. Taxonomy (NCBI): domain Eukaryota; kingdom Metazoa; phylum Chordata; class Mammalia; order Rodentia; family Ctenomyidae; genus Ctenomys; species Ctenomys sociabilis. The sequence continues at coordinate 17,591 of PVKA01018895.1, read as the reverse complement.
ACACCCCATGTCACAGACAGCACAACCTGTACCTGGCGCAGGCCTTGCATTCCTCGGTGGGGTAGGTACCCAGGTGCAGCCTCCGCAGGTGGTCAATCTTGGGCTGCCCAGGAGCCCTGTGGAGAAGGGGGGCCATGAGGGGCAGGCACAGGGCCCCCAGGGCGGTCCCGTCTGGAGATGGTGGGTGAAGTCTTCAGTACCTGTCCTCAGTGGGGCTGGGGGGCTGCTGCCCCACACAGAGGGCCTGCTCGAGGGGGTGCCCAGTGTCTCCAGAATCATCCTAGCACCAGGCCAGTGTGGGCTGCCAGGGACAACCCACACCCAGTGTGAAAGGCAGCCTGTAGTCCTTTGTGCTACGGAAGTGTGAAGACAACCTTTTTTTTTAGTACTTTGAATTAAACCCAGGGCCTTTGCCCTGAGCTCCATCCCTAGCCCTTTTTCATTCTGAGGTAAGGTCTCACTAGCTCCTGCCTCTGCCTCCCAGAGTGTTGGGATGACTGGAGTGCACCCCCACAGCTAGATGCAACTGCACTGTCTGAGGCTGCTTCCCTGGCCCTGAGATGGGGTGGCCAACCCCAGCCTCAGTAGCACTGTAAGTGAAGGTATGGGTCAGCAGGCCTGGAGGGCCCAGCCCTGAGGTGCAGGGAGAGGCAGTGCGAAGGCCCTGGGGCCTGGGGAAGGAGGTAGCTGGGCCGGATAAGCACTCACCACTGAGCTACAGTCCCAGGCCAGAAGGCAGATTAGAGGGGGGCAGCCATGCTAGGCCCTGGGGCTGCGTGCAGAAGGTGTGGGCACATGGACGTGGGCACCCAAGTGTGTGTGGCTGTGCAGAGTCACAGGGTTGGTGGGGTGGGCACACCTGGCCAGGCCATCCAGCTGTGAGGTGGGCACGCTGCAGGGCAGCACGGGGGCCTTGCCGAAGTGCAGGCGCACAGGCTGCTTGGGCTGCAGGCGGCTGACCAGCCCATCGCTAACAGGCAGCCAGTCCAGTGTGGGCACCAGCAGCTGGCTGGGCAGCAGGCAGCACTCGTCCACCAGGGTATCATCTGGCTCACTTGCTGGTCCTTCATCACGGCCTGGAGGAAGGGACATTGTCACATGTGGTGGCCAGCCCAGGACCTCACCCACTGCTCACTGGGACAGACATGTGTGGGACCCTGGGGCACCAGGTCCAGGACCAGCTCTGGCCTGCTTTGCTAGGTGACCTTAGGAAGTCCCTCCTGGTCACTGGCCTCAGTGACCTCTTTTCTAAAACAGGGACCTAGAGGCTAGGGAGATGGCTCAGTGGAATAAGCACCTGCCAGGGAAGCACAGGGGCCTGAGTTCAATCCCAGGTTCTGCAAATAAATAAATAAAAATAAAACAGGGCCCTGAGCCGTTTCTGTCTTTGGGATCTTATCCTATGGTAGAGGGAATCCCACCAGGGCTTGTATTTTGGTAGGGAGGTGTGAGCAGGGAGCAGGGTCTCTTACAGCACATCCAGAGCTTGGTGAGCAGGCGGAAGAGCAGGGACATGCTATCCTGCGAGTCCGATGTGGCTGTGAACACAGGCAGGCAGCTGGGCTTCAGCAGACCCCAGATGCGGATGACCACCATCAGCTCCCGCAGCATGCCTAGCGATGTGCCATCCCTCAGGAAGCTGTGGCCTGGTCGCAGTGGTGAGCCCTGCAAGGTGGCAGTACACTGACTGTGCAGTACACTGGCTACTCCTGGCGAGGGGCTCATGGGAGCCCAGGACACCCCAGAGATTGCCTAGTCAGGGTCCAATGGAGCGGGGCTTGGTGAGGATGACCCAGACATGCGCAGGAGGGTGGCCAGACTCCTGAAATCCTGAGTCCCCATGCTGTGCCTGGGATTTCAAAGCCCTGAACTGGCCCCATTAGACTTAGTGGAGGAAGCAGTAGAGGGGTGGGGAGCGACGAGATGGGGAGAGAAGGCTTAGGTGGGAAGGTGGCGATAAGGGTGGGGCTGAAGGCCAGGACACAAGGGGAGTGGCTATGGATGGGTGGGGCTGCGCACGCGCACCTGGTTGGGTAGGCTGGCCAGCAGGTAGAGCACGAAGTCGCCTACCCACTGGAGGAGCTGCTGCAGTGCCTGGAGTGTGTTCGTGTCTAGAACAAACTCTTCTGTCTTGAGGTTGATCATGACCTTGTCAATGTCTGAAAGGTGATAAGGACAACGTAGTCAGGGAGGAAGGGACTTCATAGTGTGTACAGTTGTGCACAGTGGGGCACTGGGGTTCTTCAAACTGCGCAGATAGCACCCTCGGTCTGGCCCTGGAGCGGTACCCAGGGCACCTAATAGATGCCTAGTGGATACCCCTGGGTGGAATTTCGAATGGCAACAGAAATAGAGCACTGGGGAAATCACACTGACCCACGGCAGGCCTGTGTATCCCACGAGGGAAGAGGACTTAGGCGCTGCCACATGTCCCTTCGAGTTGGAGAAGTTGGCCAGGGCAGTTCCACGCCATCTCCCACCAGCCCGGCAGGGAGCACATCCCCTTCACACTGGGCAATGTGTCCTCTGGACAGCAAGTGACAGGCCACACTGGAACTCCAGGTGCCCCTTTTTCTACAGGTTCTGACTCCCACATACACGAATTTGGAGAAACTAGCATATACAAACTGTAGCTTTGGTGGTGCTGGGATGAACGGGGGTCCTCTCACACCCCTGACAAGCAGCCACCGGTGGTCGCACCCCAGCCTGAGCAATCTGTGTGCTGCACAGGCACTCACCACCAAGCTACACTGGAGCCTTTTAAAATTTATTGGTTTTTTTTTTTTTTTTTTTTTTTTTTGAGACAGGGTCTCACTATGCAGTTCAGGCTGGCCTTAAGCTCACTTTGTAGCTCAGGCTGGTCTCGAACTCACACCAATCCTCCCGTCTCAGACTCCCGAGTGCTGGGATTACAGGCCTGCGCCACCACGCCCGGCCAATTTATTGTATTTTTTGCATTCTGGTAGGGTTTTATGAAGCTGCTCAGCCTGGCCTCAAATTCTTGCTATTCCTGCCTCTGTCTTCAGAGTAGCTGGGACAACAGGCCAGATGGAGCTGCTGACCCTAGAAAAAATCTGAATTTTTAGGTAAAAACAAATAAAATATTTAGTACAGGATCTACAGGGTCTCACTATACAAATCAGATTCACAGTTATTCTCCCGTTTTCAGCCTCCCAGGTGCTGGGATTACAGGCGCACCCACCATGCCCACTCTCACCTGCCATCTCTGGGGTTGGGGTTGGCACAGCACGCCAGATCGAACCCCAGTCCCTGCACTCTGCCTAAGCAGGTGCTTAATCTGCTGAGCAAGAAAACTTGAGATAGCCTTGGCCTTAAACTTGCAGATACTTTTTTAACTTTATGTATCTGGTACAGTCTTGCTATGCAGCTCTGACCTGTAGTGATCCTGTTTTAGCCTCTGCACAGCTGGGATTACAGGCATGCATCACCATGCCTGGTCTCAGTGGTTGGCACAATCCAGTACCGGGGATCAATCCCAGATCCTTGTGCTTGCCAGGCAGTTGCTTAGACTGCTGAGCTATCTCTCCAGCCTATGCAGAGATCTCTCTGCCTCAGCCTGCTGAGTACTGGGACTACAAGCAACCAACACCACTCTTTGGCTTTATAAGATGCTTTTTCTCCTAGTACTGGGGGGTTGAATTTATGGCCTTGTCCATTTTTTCATTTTCATAGTCTCCCAAGTTGGCTCTGCTATGCTGTGTCTAGGTGTCCCTGCAAAGACTCAGGCACACAGGTGGGACTTTCAGAGTCAGCTGGATCTAGAATGTGTGATGCTGAGATTAAAGGTGGGTGATTACTAAATGAGTTCACTGATTCCCTTGGCACAACCCTAAACCCTGGATACAATACGCCTGGATACAGTATGAAAGGGGCAGAAAGAAGTTTTGAAGGTCATTTGGACGTCTTTCTTCGCTCCTTTGCTGCTGTGCTACCTTCTGCATCGAACTGTTTTTCCTCTGCCACACCTGCCACGGCGTGGCACTGTGGAGCCTGCCACTCATGACCTGAAGCCTCTACACACCGTGAGCTAAATAAACCTTTTCTCCTTTGGGCTGGGGGTATAGCTCAGAGCCTTAAGTGCCTGCCTGGCAAGCGCAAGCTTCCAAGTTTGACCCCCTGTACCAAAAAACAAAACACTTTTCTTCTTTCAACTCTTTGGATTAGGTATTTTGTCTCAGCAACTTGAAATTAACTAAGGCTCAAACTTATGATCCTCCTGCCTCAGCCTCGAGCTCTGGGATGACATACCTGCATTCCCTTGCCCTTGGAACCTGAACTTTTAAAGGAAACAGCAAGAGTGGAGCGAGAGTAGAGCTCTGCTCAGTGGTCTGCCTAGATGAGTGACCCAAGAGCACCTATCTTGGAGTTTGGTCCAAACACCTCCTGTAAACCCGGGGAACCTGGAGCAGGGCCGGGTAAAGATCCAGCCCTGAGCAGCAACCTCCACCCACCCAAATCAGTGGTCTTGGCACACATCTCGGCCAGCCGGTCACCAGGGCTCTTGTCGGGTGTGTTGAGGAAGTGGGGGCGCAGCAGGGACTTGAGGGTGGAGCTGATGGCCACGAGGAAGAGCTTGGTGTGGTAGTCACACACGCGTGTCACTGTGCAGGGTGACAGCCTGCACAATGAGGCCTTCATAGCCAGGATCCGGGTGGAGAGGACCTGGGGAAGGGGGCAGGAGCAAAAGGCTGGAGGATGGTGTCTTGATCAGTGGAGCACTGGCTGACTGGATGAGAGCCAGGGCCTCAGCAGCCCTAGGGCTGAACGTGCAGCAAGACAGAGGACTTGCAGCCCTCTGGCCTCTGCCCCTGAGTAGCTGGGAAGACAGGCATGCACTTCCACCCCTGGCTTGAAGAACTATAGCACAACGGTGCCAGGTACTGTGAGGCCCGCTCAGTGAGGGTCTCGTTAGCCTGATCAGTTCTGAACCCCAACTGGGCATTAGGCTGTATCCCTAACACCCCATCTCCTCACCATGGACAACCTGATGTCTCTGCTACCCAGTCCACAGTGTGTGGGACCTGCACCCCCATATGGGATGTTTCTCTGCTTAGCATGATCTGGACAGGAACTCCCAACCCAAGGTCCATCCCAACTGTTACCAGCCTCCTGACACTATGGGTGTGGTCACTCCACCAGAGGGTTTCTCCTCTCTTCCACTCTCAACCTTACATTTTCCCTGCCGTCACACAGGCTGGGCCCAAGGGCACAGCTGCATAGCCCACTTTAGACCCAGTGCATTCTGGAAAGCAAGCTGGAAAGAATCCTAGCGTGGGAGCTGAGCCGAGAAGTGCAGGTGGACTTGACTCTCATGGGGAGGGTTTTGCTGTTGTATAGCAAGCTTTGTGTAGTTCAGGCTGGCCTTGAACTCACTATGTGAGTCCAGGTGGTGATCCTCCTGCCTCAGCCTCCTGAATTCTGGGATTACTCCCATGTGCCACCACAACCAGCAAAAATTAATTTTTGAGACAAGGTCTTGATAAATCACTAAATTTTCCACATTGGGGTCCAACTTGAGCTTCTCCTGCCTCAGCTCCCCAGAGTGCTGAGCTGACAGGTATGCACCACTGTGGGTGCCTACAAATAAAATTTGTAAAAGATCTACACTAGGTTAGAGCCTGTACACCTCACACAACTTCACCTGTAGCAGACCAGAGATCCCCAGCTCACCTACTCAATATGAATCCCCCCACCCCCATGGCCTCCCCTGTCCACTTCCTGCCCTCCCGCACACACTGCCCCAGGCCCCGCCACCTGCTGCAGTGCCGCCTTCTGGCGCGTGTACTCCTCGTGCAGCCGCTCCACCAGGCTCTGCACCATGCCGGGCTGCACGTGCAGCAGGATGTCCCACCAGTCGTAGCCGGTCACCATGCAGTACTCCAGCAGGAAGAGCAGGTGCCGCAGCGCCAGGCCCACATCTAGCGCATGGCCCATGGAGGGCGAGATGCGCAACATGCTGAGCTGTGGGGCAAGACAGATGCATGGCTCAAGGAGAGGGGAGCCCAGGGCCAGGGTCCCCAAAACCACCCTTGCCAGTCACCAGCACAGTGTGATGCACACCTTCCCGTGGTTATCGATGCCCACCAGGGCCAGAGAGGTCCAGGACAGCTGCATGGCCTTGAAGTGCACAGCAGGGCCGGTGGCCCGCGAGCGCTTGATGGCTGGCTCATCCACAGAGCGCGGCGTGGCTGAACTGTAGAAGACGGCCATGGTCTGCAGTGACAGCCGGTGCACAATGTGGACACTGCCGTCGTGAAAGGCCAGGGCCAACCCTGCAGAGATGTGCAAAGTCCGGGTAGGCGAGAGCTGGATGCCAGTGGCTGTGGGTATCAGCTCTGGACCCGAGCTGGGTTGGCCCATTACAGGGTGGGGGTGGTAGCACCCCAGGCTCCAGCCCCTCAGGAGCTGCTCTCCCCATGTCTTCTATTTTCAGAATCCCAAAACATGGTGGCTTCAGGCCCCAACCCCAATGCTCTTAGCAGCAGGCTGAGTCTGGGCTGATGTGGGATACAGGTGGGGGGTGTATTCCAGGTGGGGGCCCAAGAACCCCTCAACACAGCCCCTCCAACCTTGCTGCAGGATCAGGGTTCAGAAAGACGAGGTGGGGGGGCAAAGCAGCCTGGATCCTAAGGCCTGGGGTGGTGGCAGGGTTGGGGGAACTGACAGCTGCGACTAACACTTCTAGAGGTCTCAAGATAACCAAATGATTTGCTCCAAACTCAGCTCTGCTTCTCAGTGAGGGCAGATGGACCCCAGACCCAAGGGCGTGGCATCAAACAGAAGACCAGGCCTTCTTGGAGGTAGCAAGAAGGCCGGAACAGCAAAGAATCTGTAAACAGTTTCCAGGCCAAGACTGAGTTGCCATGCCCCTCTCTGCAGGTTCTCAATAAAAGGCCCTGAGCCAGCTGGGCACGGGATGACACACCTGTCATATCCCACAGGGAGGCTGAGGTAGGTGAACTGCAAGTGAGACCTCAGCCTGGGCAACTCAAGAGACTGGAAGAGACCCCACTCCCCGCCCTCTCTCAAAATTAAAAATAAAAAAGGGGCTGGGAGATGTAGTTCAATGTGAAGTCTCTTGATTTCACTTGCAGTAACACACGTACTCATCCACTCACCCACCCACCACCCACCCACCCAACCAGACCTTGAACAGAGTATAAATTTTGTCTTGTTTTGCTTTTTTTTTTTTTTTTAAAAGTGGTACTGGGGATTGAACTTGGGGCCTTGCACTTGCCAGGCAAACACTTAAGCCACTGAGCTACATCCCTGGACCCCTAGCATAATTTTGTTTGGTGGACCCGGGCATTGAACTCAGGCCCTTGCACTTGTCAGGGAAGCGCTTATTCCACTGAGCCATCTCCCTGGACCCCTAGCATAAATTTTTCCAATTAATTGACAGAGCTGGGGGAATAGCCTAAGGTACAGACAAACCCCAGCCTCTTACAGTTGGGCAAACTGAGGCACACCACAGTCCAGGCTTGGGACCCACACTGCATCTGCCAAGTGCCACTTTGGCAGGACTCATCCCCTGCTCTTTGCATATGAAGGTGTGTGGCTGTGTCTGCAGGTTGCTGCCCTCCAAGGTCCTCCATCCCAAAGCCCTGACCTGACAGGGAGCCAGGCTCCTGCCACCTCCAAGTCCCACTTTTGTGAACCCTGTGGAGGGCTGTGCCAATCACTCCCGAGCACCACATACCGAGGCCAGGGTAGAACTGGGTGTCACTGGCCACCTTGAGATCGGTGTTGGTGAGCGAGATGGGCAGTTTGGGCAGCGCCACTGCTGACACACGGTCCAGGTCGTTGGTGGCTGAGAGGATCCGCCACTTGAGGATCATGGGCTGCTTGTCACCAACTAGAACATTGCAGCAGGAAGATGGGGGCAAAGGAAAGAAGGGGAGCTGCATGGGCTGGCACGGCAGCCCCTCGCCTTCTCCACCCTGGCCCCTTCCATTCCTGCTCCGGCCCAGGCAGAGAACTAGGGTCGGTGCAGCACAGCGCACCAAGCCACGCTGGCTCAGGGCAGATACGTGACTCGAGGCCCACAGCACTCTGCCCTGGCTGTGCTTTCCAGACAGAACCCAGGGCGCTTCATCACTGGGGCCACACCTAAGCCCCTTCTTTTTTTTTATTTTGTGGTACTAGGGATCATATTCAGTACTCTGCGCTTGCCATGCAGGCACTTATGTCACTGAGCTGTATCCCTAGGTCCCTTTCCTCATTTTTTTTGGTGGAACTGGGGATTGAACTCAGGCCCTTATGCTTGCCAGGGAAGTGCTTATTCCACTGAGCCATCTCTCTGGCCCCCCCTTTCCTCATTTTTATCTTAAGGCAGCATTTTCTAAGTTGCCCACGTTGGGCTTGAACTTGTACCCTCCTGCCTCAGCTTCCTGAGTAGCTGGGATTGCAGGCCTGTACCATGGCATCTGGCCAGCCCTGGGATCAATTTCACACAAACCAAAAGTGTCTACTGGGGGTTGGCCCTTCCCCGCTGCTGGGAAGTAGTGCCACCCAGACCAGAACTGTCTCCTGGCCCCCAGACAGCTGCTAATGTGACTCTGTGTCCTCATCACCTGTCCCCCAGAAGGCTGTGCCAGTTTGTGATGTAGCCCTGGCTTACACTCTGACAAAGCAGGAACTTCCACTGCTGGCCTTTGATTTTTCCAGTACCTGGGCTTGGCTAGCGAGGGCCCAGGGGTCTCTAAAATGACATGACTGAGGCCCAGAGAGGATGGTGAGTCCGTAGGCCAGTAGCTGGTTGGGACACGGAGAAGGAACAGCAGAGGCTGCCCATGACGGAAGTGACACGCAGTGCCCTCGGCCTCCCAGCCCTGGTCTCCTTATCTGTTCCCAGTCCCACAGAGGATTCTGGCCAACGTCTCTCTCCAGGGGAAACCCAGGCCTGGGGTGGTTGAGGCTACCTGCTCTGGGGCACTTAGTTCTCTGCAGGATAGGGGACACCTTCAGAGAGCTGAGTGTGCAGTGTTGTCATCAGGGCTGGGCCTTGACATACATGCTGGCCTGACCCTACAGCTGGTCATAGCCACCAGTCCTGAGTCCCAAGTCAGCTGCAAGTGGGGCAGACGCCCAGAAGAGGGTGGCAGCAGGGGAAGGCGAGGGCACAGGAGCAGGAGGAACTTGGCAGAGGCTGAGCCCCAGAACTGTGTAGTTTGTCACAGGTGATGACTTCCCATGTGGGTGAGATGTGGCTTCACTTGTGACAGGTTCCCAGGACCTAGTGCAGTGGGCGGCTGGAGGAGACAGGAGGATCAACAACCCAGCAAGGGGCAGGATGTGTGACCTGGCTGCAGAGGACACTGCCAGCACAAGTACAAAACGGTCAGGGGCCGTCTGAGCCCCCGCAGAGAACCCCTGCTGGTGGGCCTGCCCGCCGCCGCCGCCTCTTGGGCAAGATGACAGAGCCCTATGTCTGGGGATTCAGGGTGATGCAGCCCAGGAAGCCCACTTCAATGGCCCCCTGCCACAATGGCAGTTTATGTAACCTCCTCCGCAGGCGAGCCCAAGGGGCCTCTTGACCGTGTTCATTAGCGGCTTCCGATTAGCTCTCCCACCTGCTCTGCCACGCCAGGGCCCATTAGCACTAATGGGCAGCCCGGCTTTCATCTGAGTGTGGTGGGGGGAGGGACACTGCCCTCAGCTGGGCTGTAATCCAGAGGTTTCTCAAGGGGTTCTGGGAATCAAATGGGTTTTAAGAATTGAATGGCTATAGATCTGGGCACAGAAGGGACACCTAGGACTTAGAAGCCTGAGGCAGGAGTTTGAGGCCAGCCTGGGCTAAATATTGAGTTTAAGGAAGAATTGAGTGGCCTTGTTTTTGCAGGTACTAGGAGTTAAATTCAGGACTTAAGAGCTTGCCAAGCAAGTGCTGTGCCACTGAGATACATCCCAGCCCCCCAAGTGGCCTTAAGGGCACAGTTGGGGGTGGGATCACTGCTCCTGAAGGGCTGCGAGAACAGATGCCACCATGAAGGTGAGCCAGGGGTTCGGATCCCTGGCAAACCCAGTCAGCCCTGCCCAGCTTCCTTATGGAACCAGGGTTTCTGGAAGATTCTGTAAGCACAGCTTTCTTAGCCTCTTTGGCTCACACCCTCGCTCCAGGACCCTGGCACAGGTTGCTTCCCAGACAGGACTCCCACTGCCCATGGGAAGCACAGGGCTGTCCAGCGATGGGTGACCAACTGGGGCATGTGGCTCCTCTGAGCCAGTCTGCCCCCCTCTGCAGCCAAGGGTGAAACTGCCCCTCAGAGTATGAGGGTAGAGTGGAACAAATCAATCTGCACAAGCTAAAGCTCAGCAGTTGTCTTGGGCGCAGGGCATGTGCTCAGCTATGAGTTCTGTGTTCCATCCCTATCATCTAGCACCCCAAAAGCCCCAGACCCTGGGGAGGTGGCAGGGACTCACCAGCAGGCGCAATCTGCTGGAAGATATTGTTCACCGGCAGCCCCTCCTTGCGCAGGGACCAGCATTCCACCAGGCTGCTTGTCTGGCTCGACGCGCACAGTAGCACCTGGGGGGGGGGGGCTTGTGGGACAGGGACCCGAGGTCATGTCCCCTCCCTGACCCATGTGAGCTATGGGACCCCAGCAGGAAGCTTCAAGTCCAGGGCAGCACCAGCCCACCGTGTCCTCTCCACCAAGGAGCCACACCAGATGGCAGATGTCACCACAAGGGGAGGGGGGAGGGGCGACATGCAGGAACTTAAGGATTCCCGAGAGCACAGGGACCCAGGTGATACGCTGTGGCAGGCTAAATAACAGTCTCAAAGACACGTCTGTCCTGGGGTGTGGGGATCCATTCCCAACAACCCAGCACTTGGGAAACTGAGGCAGGAGGACTGCCATGAGCTTGAGGCCGGGCTGGGCACCACAGTGAGCTTAAGGTCAGCCTTGACTATACAGTGAGCCCTTGTCTCAAAAACAAAGCAAAAACAAAAGTAAACACCTCCTAACCCCTGGAATGGGAGGATGTTGCTTCCCACAGCAGAAGCCATGCTGTGCCTGCTGGGCTCAAGGATGAACCCTGAGAGGAGAGCATCCTGACTACATGGGGTCCAGGGCTCCCCAGAGCAGCTCTAGCTCTGCTGATGGCGGGAGGGGCCACAAACTGAGGGTTGTAGGCGCCTCTAAGAGGCAGGATGGGGACACTGGCCTCAGAAACCAGTCCCAGGCCATGCGTGGACTGGGGAGGAGCCCACCTGCTCAGACATGTCTCTTGCCAGGAACTTGAGGTGGGTGATGGCAGGAAAGCGGTCCTTGCGGTGGGGGTCAGTGGTGCAGCGCATGAAGAGGGAGGGGAGGATCTCGGTGTCGATGCGGCACTTCTCGCTGACCACGCTCACGCACACCTTGTAGAACTGCACTGGCAACGCGCTGCTGCCGTCTGCTGTGGCCACCACGATGTTGCCACCGCCTGTGAAGGCGATGTCAGCCAACGCCACGCGGCCACGCAGCCGGCACAGGCTTTCGGTGGAGGTGAGCACCTGCCCACTGGGTTTCAGGAGGGACACGGTGACCAGCCCGCTGACCGTCACTGCGATCCAGCCCTCCATGGGCTTGCCGCCAAAGAGCGTGAGCGAGGGCGAGAACTTCACACGTGAGAACTTCTCGCTGAAGCTGGAGGCACCTGACTGCAGGGAAGAGGGGTGAGGGGTTGCTCAGCCTCCTACTTGGCTGGGGGCGCTTGGCGCCTGCCGCCTGTATAACAGGACCCAGGATGCCAGAGCCCACGGCAGAAGCGGCATGGTGCAAAGCAGACCTGGGCTCAAACACGGTCTCACAGCTGTGCTGCCACCTGACACAGGTGTCTCCTCTATACCAGTGTCCAAAAGGGACTTCATTTTGGGATTGAACACAATGCCCTCAGCTTCATCCTCAGCCCTTTATATTTTTTTATCTTGAGACCAGGTCTTGCTAAGTTGTGAAGTTGCCCAGGCTGGGCTTAAACTTGTAATCCTCCTGCCTCAGTCCCTCTTGATGTGGGGGATGACAAACATGCACCCTGGCACCTCGCTAAGAATGATGGGTCTACTGTGGAGGACTGCGGTAAAGATGAGCTCCTGAAATCATCATGACTTCTTTCTGTAAAGGGCTGAAAACTAGGTATTTCTAGTCCTGGGGCCAGACTGTCTGTGTCATAGCCACGCCACTTTATAGGGCAGAAGCCTGAGACGGCAGGCAGCAGAGAACAGAGGGTGAGTAGCTGTGTCCTAAGAAAGCTGCTTTATACACCATGTGGGGGCTGTGTGGAGCCCCAAGGTGGGCAGAGGAGTACCAGCCCCCTAGAGCAACTAGCGGCCCTAGATACATAGCAACTTGGTTTATGGAGGGGTGATTTCTATTTCCCAATTCCTTCTCTGGTAGCACAGGGCACTGAAACCATGACCTTGTACGTGTGAGCTCTTGAGCACACTGCGTTCGGTGGGAGGTGCCAGATGCAAAGGATGTACTGGGTGGGCTCTGTGGACAGGAAATGTCCAGGACAGCAACTCCAGATACTGAATGTGGACTCAGGGGTGCAGGGATGGGGGTGGGAGTGACTGCTTATGGGAAGGGGTGGGGCTTACTTCAGGGGCTATGGTATGTTCGGGAGATGGGGCAGGGAGGGCTGGCACAGCGTGTGAGCCTGTGAGGGGACTAAAAGCCAATGATCTTTACACCATCTCCACTGCTTTCCGCCAGGTGTGGTGGCACACACCTGGAATATCAGCCCTCTGGGAGATTGGCAGGAGGATTCCAAGTCAGAGCCCAGCATGGCCAATTTAGCAAGATGCTTCTAAAAATAACAAACGTTCTGGGGAAGTAGCTCAGTGCAAAAGCCCTAGATTCCATCCCCAGTACCATATACAAGATAGTTATTAAATGAAAAACAGACACAAGACCACAGGAGACACCCTCACAAGGCTCCACTGTGGCCTCCAGGGAACAGAGGCCAGGACACAGGAGCAAAGATGTCCCACTGCTGTCTTTCCTGGCTTACACCGAGGCAGCCGAGCCCAGCCGCATGCCCTCACCAGATCCCTACCACGAGCACCTCCCTGAGGGGAAACACACTCTGAGGGGCCTGAATTTGGGGTTGAACTTGGGTAACCCTCCCCTAACCCTAACTGTGGCTGAACCACAGAATGAGAGGAGAACTAAGATGTTACAGAACTACACTGGCGGGATTCCAGGGACAGCAGGCATCAGTTCACAGATGACTGGAGGCCCAAGAACACCCAGATGTGAACTCAGATTCTAGGTGTGAATCATGCTTAGGGTTCACAGAGGGACCAAGGTCACTCAGAGTGGGAGCAGACACTGGCTGGCAGGTGGCATGCGGGGATGTGGGGGTACACATCTTACTAGCTTGCTCAGGGAGCCACTACCTTTTCCACGTGCAGTGCCAGCTTCACGCCGTTGTGCAGCCAGGACAGCGCCACAATGGGGTCGCCCTCCACCAGGCTGCCCACACGGCTCTCCCAGCTGTTGGCCAGGTGGTCCACCATGTTCCAGCACTTGATCTGCCCATCTGCGTCAGCCGAGAGCAGCCGGGAGCCTGTGGGGGCAGAGCAGAGTCACAGCGTCCTTGGACAGAGCAGAACATCCAGGAATCCCGGAGGACCCACTGCTTGGGGACTTGGGGTCCCAGCCTCACCTGACTGGTCCCACTCCAAGCAGGTGATGGCCTCACTGTGGCCCGAGCTGATGGAGTGCACATCCCAGGGATGCTCAGTGTCCAGGATGTGGATCATTCGAGTCAGGTCTGTAAGGGACAGGGTGGGGTCAGGCCTATCCATCTGTGCCCGCTAGACAATGCTGCGGTGAGTGGGGAGATCGCAGGACTGCCATTGACTGTATTGAGGACCCTAGTCAAAATACAAGGATCTGGCCACCAATGTGGCTGTAAACATGCTTTTAAAAATGACATGTAGGCCTGGGGAGGTGGCTCAAGGGCATAAGTGCCTGCTTGGCAAGCTCAAGGGCCTGAGTTCACTCCCTGGTTCTGCAAAAATAAAATAAATAATAAATTCAAATAATAAGAGGGCACATAAGCCACGTGGTGCACGCCTGTCATCCCAGCACTACGGGAGGTTGAGACAAGAGGGTTTTAGATTAGAGCTCAGCCTGGACAATTTAGCAATGCCCTATCTCAAAATAAAAAAGGTTTGAGGATGAACCTTCATGCAAAGGCCCAATCTCCCATGCCACAAATAAATAAGGCACAGAAAATGGAATTCAAGGAAAATGACCCAAAAGCTCAGAGTAGGCGTCTCTGCAGAAAACACCAGACGGCATCTCTCTCTTATTATCCGGAGCATCAGTGCTTTCTGATCCTAACAGCTTCTATTACCAGAACAATGGAGAGGCCACCAGCAAGGGTGTGAATCACAAAGTCACTGTGCCCTAGCCCTGCGGTCCCACAGTTGCCTTCACAAGTGCAACCCCAGGCCCCACGCATGGAAGGGCTCTGATCCTCTGCTTCTTGGAGATGGATATGCCCAACCGACCAAGCACAGAGGGAGAGGGATTAAGACCCCCCCCAGTGCCCATCTCCAAGGGTGCAGGGAGCAGTGGGACGGGTGGGAACGCACCCTGGTCGTCGTTCCGCAGGTCCGTGGTGAAGGCAATCAGGTTGCGGCAAGACCAAGCACAGGCCAGAGGCACCGAGGGGCAGTGGGTGCTCTTGGGCCATTTCTCCCATTCACAGACGTAGGCCAGATCCATGGTGCCCACTGTGCCCAAGGCAGTCACTGGCTCCTGTGGGTGGATTTGGGGATGAGTGCCATGGTACAGGATGGGGGCAGGACTACGCTCTAGGGCTGTTTTTGCTTTTTTTCAGGCAGACGGCTGAAGCTTTGGTACAGTGGGTCTACCAGGCCCCCCCTGGGGCAGTGACACCTAAGTGTGCCATGACACCTGTAGGAAAGGGTCCTGAGGAGAACACTCCCCAGGGTAAAAGCCCAGAAGCTCCACCTAGCCTGGGCTGTGGCCGGATGGGAGAGTGGGGAGTCGAGGGCCATACAGTTGAAGGAGGGGCGTACCTGGGCCCAGGAGGGTCCACCCTCAGCCAGGTGGGAACTAAGAGGGTTAGGACCAACTTATTTTTAGCAGGTCCTCTGGCTGGGCTGTCTATGAGCCAACCAAGGAGGATATAGGTGCAGCAGGGAGCAGGGAAAGGTCACGGCTCCAGTGCAAGTGACAAGCAGTGGGTAAGGAAAGACTGGGCGATAGACGCTGCCTATTCTGAAAGAAGAACCAGGGATTCATTGCAGAGGCTGTGGGGGCATAAGGAGCAGTGAGGGGAGCAGCTTCCCAGGGACCTGGCATCAATGGGAGAGGTCTCCCTTCACCTCTGTAGTGCCCAGGGGGAACACAATTATCCCTGACTCATTTCACCCAACGCCCACCCCTGCTTCCTATCCTTCAAGTCTCACCCTGGACCCCAAACTCCGCTCGCAAGTCCCTCCAAGAGCCTTTAGGGCCTGCCCCAACATGCTTCCATCTTCAGAGCCGGCCCTAAGTCGCCCCGCGAATTCCCTGGTCCATCATAAACTCACATGTTGCACCCGGGGACCCCACACCACTTCCAGAACCCAATCTAAGCTTTGCAACTGTCCCAAACACCCTCAATTCTTTCGGTCCTGCTCCCAGACCCTCCAGATCCTTAGGCCTCTGCCGACCACGACCCCGACACAGAACCAGGTGAACACCAGCTTTCACTCCAAGTTCCCGCCTTAGGCCCCGCCCCGTGCTTCGGGTCGCGTACCCAGGATCCTCTACGGCCAGACCCGCCCCTTGACCTGTAGGCCACGCCCCCAGACCCGGAAGGTCCCGCGATGATGCTTTTAATGACCGTAGATGCCGTCCGGAGGGCAGCA
This sequence comes from Ctenomys sociabilis, assembly GCA_004027165.1. Lineage (NCBI taxonomy): Eukaryota > Metazoa > Chordata > Mammalia > Rodentia > Ctenomyidae > Ctenomys > Ctenomys sociabilis. Next base: position 1,693 of record PVKA01018895.1, on the reverse strand, counting down.
GACCCTGCTGCATCCTCGAGGCTACGTGCTCACCTGGATGGTACGTGCGCCCAGTCGAGCGGGAGGCCGTGGCCCGTACTCGCCCCAGCGGCCCAACTCTGGCGCCGCCATCTTTTCCGGACTAACGAATCGCCTGAGCGGCACCGGGCTTCGCAAAGACTTGTGGGATGGCGACGGCCGCGGCATAGAGCGACTTCCTGGGATATTAGCATGTACAGATTCCCAGAAACCATTGCAATTACATGTCGTAGAAATAAAGAGCATTTTGCGAACTTCAATTAATCAACATATTTAGTTTGATCTATGTTTGGTGTTAATGACATGAAAAAAGTAGAAAAACTACTAGACTGTTTATGAAAAGAATTGGCCCTAACCAAAAAGAAGTATATTTTTTGCACTATAAATACTGCATGAAACACACATGTGTTTGTGCTCGCTTCGGCAGCACATATACTAAAATTGGAACGATACAGAGAAGATTAGCATGGCCCCTGCGCAAGGATGACACGCAAATTCGTGAAGCGTTCCATATTTTTGCCTCCTTCCTAATCTTCACTGGCAGGAAAACTGAGGCTCTTATAAAATATTAAGTACATTAAAAGTTGCTCTTATTTTATTTATTTTTGTGGAACCAGGGATTGAATTCAGGCCCTTATGCTTGCCAAGGAAGTGCTTATTCCGCTGAGCCTTCTCCCCAGCCCCACCAAACTCCTATTATGAGTGTTTTTATTCATTCCATGTTTTCTTAAATTCACAATACAGTAATTTGAGGCTCCCATACTTTTGTAGTTAAATGCTCCAACCCTGAGCTACACTCCTCAATATTTTTGTGTTTTTGTCTTTTTTTTTTTTTTTTTTTTGAGACAGGGTCTCGCTATGCAGTTCAGGCTGGCTTTAAGCTCACTTTGTAGCTCAGGCTGGTCTCGAACTCACAACAATCCTCCTGCCTCAGCCTCCCGAGTGCTGGGATTTGTCTTTTTTTTGAGGCAGGGTTTCACTATGCAGTTCACCTTGTAGCCCAGACTGGTCTCAAACTCGCAGCAATCCTCCTGCCTCAGCCACTCAAGTGCTGGTATAACAGGCAAGCACCACCACACCTGGCCTGATACATTCTTGATGCATATTAATTATACAAATCAACAGGTTTCACTGTGTCATGTCTGTCTCTTTCAGGCTGGCTTTGAGTCACTTTGTAGCTTTGTAGCCTAGGGTGGCCTCCAGCTCAAGAGTGATCTTCCTACCCTAGCCTCCTGAGTGCTGGGATTACAGGCCTGTAGTCTCCTTTTTATGCTGGAGGAGTAATGCATTTTGTACAAACACAGGTTTTCTAGTTCCACTCATCTTTTGACCATTGGAACCTCGTCCATGCCTTAGGCATTGTGAATGGTGCTGCAGTGTAACTGGAGCATACAGGTGACTCTTTAGAGTACTGACTTAAGTTTCCTTCTGGTGTCTACCCAGGGGTAGGGGAGCTGGATCATAAGTGAGTTTTTTTTTAAAGCCAGTGCTGGAGCTGGGCGTGGTGGCGCATGCCTGTAATCCCAGCACTCGGGAGGCTGAGGCAGGAGGATTGTTGTGAGTTCGAGACCAGCCTGAGCTACAAAGTGAGCTCGAGGCCAGCCTGAACTGCATAGTGAGACCCTGTCTCAAAAAGACAAAAAAAAAAAAAAAAAAAAAAAAAAAAAAAAACAAA
>PVKA01018894.1:0-42997 GCA_004027165.1 Ctenomys sociabilis | reverse complement strand
GGTCAAGAAATACCATTCTTGCCGGGCGTGGTGGCGCAGGCCTGTAATCCCAGCACTGGGAGGCTGAGGCAGGAGGATTGTTGTGAGTTCGAGACCAGCCTGAGCTACAAAGTGAGCTTAAGGCCAGCCTGAACTGCATAGTGAGACCCTGTCTCAAAAAGACAAAAAAAAAAAAAAAGAAATACCATTCTATATCCAAAATTAAAGTTTGTCTCCTTAAAAGGTGCTTTAGTAATTTGTCATGTGCTCCAGAGATTTATTAGGAAGATTAGCCCTTAATATCTTAAGTTGATGACACACATCTGTCACCATCACTCTGGGAGGTTGAGTTGAGAAGGTAGCAAATTCTGGCTTATCCTGTGCAACATAGAGACTCAGTGATTATCTGTCTCAAAATGAAGAAGGCTGGGGGTCTTAGGTTCAGTCCCCATAACCTCAGTCATTGTCATCAAGGTCTATACTTTAGTCTTCACCCTCCCAAAAAAGAAAAAAATCTGGTCTTTTTACAGAAATAGTAATTTTTGATTAAATGATCTAAGAATTTAATGCATAAGTTTAACTTTCTGCCATATAGCAATATAGGATGGGCCCAAGAATTTGCATACCCCATAATACAATGAAGCAACTGTGTAGAATTACCTTTAATTTAGGTAAAGAAATTTAAATTGTCATAATAAAAAATATACTATACATAAACACACTCATGGAAAGCCTAAAACTCAACTTGTGACAAAGGGACCTACAACTGAAATAAATCAGTAATCTTTCTGTAAGCAAATAACATTAGAAGTGGGTATTTTAGCTGGGCCTGGTGGCACATGCCTGTAATCCCAGCACTCGAGAGGCTGAGGCAGGAGGATTGTTGTTAAGTTCGAGACCAGTCTGAGCTACAAAGTGAGCTTAAGGCCAGCCTGAACTGCATAGTGAGACCCTGTCTCAAAAAAGACAAAAAAGAAAAAAAAGTATTTCTCTATCAGACTGTTACTATTAAAATATTTACTAGCAGTGCTTCATGGTACAAATTTCCTTGACATTATTATTTTGCTCTTTTTCTTTTTTTGCAGAACCGGGGATTGAACTCAGGCCCTTGTACTTGCCAGGGAAGCACTTATTCCACTGAGCCATCTCCCCAGCCCCTATTTTGCTTTTCTTTATCAAATTCAGCTATCTAATTAAATATATTGAGTAAATTTTGAGGTGAATGTTTAACTGCTTTCTAATTGCTCTTTGCTACTTAATTCATCTTTTTCTAGAACTTGTGTTTTGTTAATCTTCCCCAGAACTGTCCTTATAATCTCCTTGATTGACTTTAATTGGTACTCCGCTCAGTCTTAACATAGGGGCAAGGCTTACAGCTCTCTATTTAATATTTTCCTATTAAAGTTGGTATACTGCATGCCGAGGCTTACTATACCCATAGTATGTGTAGTTTCTAAATTCAGATAAGCCTATATTTGTTAGGGAGACAGAGAACTGCTCTTTCAAAATAAGTGTTTCAGACCTCTTATATTTTTTTCCTCTTAAATGGTGGCCCACCCTCATGCTGCAGGATGCACCTTTTTCTACTTTTATTTGACCCAAACTTGCTTTGCAGAACTGTTCTACCTTTAATAAATTTTGCTGCTTTTTAGAAAGTGTTTCCAGGGGCCAGGGAGTTGGCTCAGTAGAATAAGTGCTTACCTGGCAAGCACATGGGCCGGAGTTCAATCCCCGGTTCCTAAATAAATAAATAAATAAATAAATAAATAAATAAATAAATAAAAGTGTTCCCAATGGAATGGCTTTCCCTTCCTGTTTAAAGTTACTTTGCTAAAATTACTCAATAGCTGCAGTAAGTTCCACAAGAAATGAAGAGAAAATCTTCATTAATCTCTCATGATGAAGTGGAAAAACTAGTCAAATTGAGGGTTGAGGCAAGATATGTGGTAACAGTGACAGAACATTTATTTTTACTCTCCTTTTTCAACAACTGGTCACTTTCTCACCAGGCTCTACTTTATACAATGATTCTAATGTTCCCTGTTGATTAGGAAAGCCCTCTAGTATGTTGATAACAATATTTATTATTCATTTATATGACAACCAAAAAATTCTGTTATACTCCAAGACCGGTCTTTTTTGTTGTTGTTGTTGAGTAATACTGTAAATTGTACATGGCCTTTAAGAATTTCTAAAACTGAATTAGTGAAAAGGAAACAGCTTTCACAGCTAAAAAGCCATTTATTGTTAATAATCATTGTCTCTGTGGGCCATTCCACCTTTTCAGTAGAACTCCCCCTGCCCTTTTTATATTGTTGAAGATTAATCTTAGTGCCCCTCCATGGGAACTTACCTTTGTTTTGTGTGTTCTGATATCTGAACAGATAGGTGAATGTTTGACATCACATGTCATTAGCTCATAGCTCAAATTTGCCAGCCTCTGCAGCTCTGTGGTAAGGTGTTTAAGTATATGTACAATCTGTCTTATATGCTGGGCCTTGTGCTGCTGGTATGGTCAGTGAATCAGGGAAGAGGCTATAGTACGATAATTGCTTAAGACCTTAGGAGTTTTAGAAGAATGAAGCAAGAAGCTTACTTCAATGTTGTAATCTTTTGGCTTGGGGCAGGAGTTGAAATTTTTAACCTTTGTTTTCTAAAAGAATTTTGTAGACCTAGTTTGCTTTCTGCACATTCTTTCAAACTAGTGTGGATATCCAGAGCATGGAAACCAAGGACTAAAGTTAAAACCCTGCAAACAACTTATAGCACCATGTTTTAATTTTCTCAGAATTGTCCTTGTCTTTGTTTATTATAATGACAAAAAACAGTAATCCTACTCCTACCCTGGGAGAAACAAAACAAAACAGATGCTTAAAGTGTAGTTTTTATCTTTGTGTCAAAAGGAATAAAAACTTCCTCATACTAAAGCCCTTTTAAATTTTGTCATTCTGCTTTTTAATTATTTTATTTCAGTTTAGGAATAGTGGAGTATTTCCCTTAAGTGTTCCAGTATTGGTTTTCAAGGAAATGTGCTAGGCAGTATTGTTAACTAGAGAAAATAAGTCTATCGGTTCCACTTAGATAACCTTTGGTAATAAACGAACGCCATACATACTGTGACCTTAGAGCCTGAACTTTGTAATCACATGACCGGCTTGTAAACTGACCTGTGAGGATGACTGTCTTAGTCAGTCCGCCTCAGAGAAAGAAATTGACCAAGTGTCGGAAGGGTGGTCATCAAGCTGGACTTGTCCTGTAATCTCTGTTTCTTCATGGCTGCAACAGAACTTCTCAGCAGACTCGGAGAAGCATGAAATGGAGACATGGGAAGGTAAGAGGGCTGATTGTTAAAGTCTGGGAAGTGCAAATCTAAGATTTAGAAATTTTCTTTGAAGGTTTAGATCAAATAGTAGCCTAGAGGGAGAAAGGAAGCAAGTCTACAGACAACTGTTTCTTGTATTTTGGTAGAATTCAGGCAACAAGTTTTCATGTACACAGTTGTGGGCTGAGAATGTTTTGGATACAGAAGAGAAGCAAGGAGAGCTGCAGTGTAGTAATGGTGGTGGTTGGTGTTTTAACAGAAATAGCAGGAGAAAAGGGATACAGAAGATTTAAATTTAATGGTGATTTAATAAAAAAATTAAACTTTACATTCCAGTACAGAGTAAAATCTACATTTGAAAATGGTTCTGCTTACCTCTTGACAGAATTTGTTTGAATTTTAAATTGTTTAATCTAGTTTGCCATCTGCCAAGGCTTACTTAACACTGTTAATTATAGATAGAATTGGGGTCAGAAGGCCACTGATAAGGCAACCTCATCTTCTTGGGGGAATTTGGAGGATAAGACTAAGCCATTGTTAATTTCTTTTTAAGAAATTATTTTTAATGGTAAATTTTCTGTGTATATGTAGTAATAGTGATTAGTAAATGTAGCTAGCTACAGAAGCAGCTTAAAGATTGGTCTTAACATTAAAAATTTGCTGCATTTATAAAGTAGAACATTAAGAATTTGCAGTTTGATTTCTTATAGGCAAGTATTGCTGACCTACAGCCAGGAGAATCTGACTCTTTGAAGCAGCTTTGATGAATTTCTAGTAGTGACATTAACTATGAAATGGTCCTGGGAAAGCCTCCCAACCCTTTGCAGCATGGCTAACATCTGCCATAGGCAATCTTGCTGTTTCATGCTTGCTCTGACGATATACAAGTTAGGAAACCGGGGCTTCCTCTTGGAATAGTATTCTTATAGGAATGCTGTCATCCCTCTTCCTTACATATTATACCCCAGCTTCTTACATGCCATTCAGCTTTACTTGTTTCACTATAAATTAGTGGGAACAAAGAGTGGGAATTGTCAATTACATACAAGATCTAGGAGCAGCTTAAGAAAATATTTTCTTTGTAGCCATTGGATAGAAGCTTAGAGGTTGGCAGAGGTACTGGTGCAGTGGGTCTGAGTTTGGTGGGGATAACTGGAGGATTTAGTTTTTTCTCAAAAAGTTTTAATGTCTTAATGATACATAGTCCATCAGTGGTAGAAAAGAGAAACGTCTCCCCTACTGTGTGTAGTTCATTAAGTATTAAAACTTCAGTTTGTCTTAGTTATTTAGTGTCAGAAAATAATTCATAGTAATAAAATAATAACTTTAATGGAATAAGTAAATTTAAAAATTTACATTTGAATCTTTATATAAAATTCTAATAAGGCAAAATGAATCATCCCAGTGAGGTGTTCGGAAACTTAGAGGGCAAAACAACTCTACAAAAGAAGTCAGTGAAACGCTACTGTAAAAAAAAAAGCATGCTTGGGTTTAGATATTGGGCCCTTGTCCATTTAAATTAACCTTTGTCACAGCTGGGAATACAAATGTTTTGTTTTAGTTCACAGAGGGTTAACTCTATTCAAGCTTTCACTGTGGCAGGCCTGATCTGTGGAGTCATACAATCTGGTCTTTCAGCCCTGCCAGTCGCTAGGCAGGAAGTCTTATTTCTTAAGCTATCTTTCAGAATGGGGGGTTGGGATTTGGAGAAAGTGGGGGAAGGGCCTTGGAGCATCTGTAAGGATCAATAACAGAGAGAGCAGCAAAAGAGAGGCCATTGTGCACACTTCAAGATAGATGCAGCCCTTGTGCACAGCCCCTGACTGGCAGGAGAGACACCTAAAACCAAAATAATGCCACCAAATGAATTCCCTGTGAAGATTAAATTTTTCCTTAAAAAGAGAAAAAATAATTTGAGTGCCCTTTCAACATTTGGGAATATTATCATTCTTCAGCTTCCAAAGATTAGACAACTCCTAGTAGAAATAATTCCAAATTGATTTTTTAAATACCTTTTGTCCTCATGCTAATACTGTATTGAATTGGAGATGGTGGTGATCATTTTGGTTTTTGTCACATGCATGAAAGCACTGAGTAATTTTTTTTATCTTTTCTCCTTTCTCTCTCTCTCTCTCTCTCTCTGTCTCTTTCTCTCTCAGTCTCTCTCTCCACCCTGTTGGTTTTGGAGGCATCACTAAGGGAATGCAAAACCTCCTAAGATTTGATTAGGATTTCAGTAACACGTGTGTGAAATACATCTCCAAAGAGGTGGTATTGGTACTGAAACTTCAACTGAGCTAAACAGATTCATACTTTAAATATGTTATTTTGGTATGTTTTAAATTGGACCTGTAGTACAAAAAAAAAAAAAAAAAACCCTATAAAAGCATAGATCTTAATTAAAAATACACTGGGTTGTGATATCATGCCACATTTTTATGCTTGTTACACAGATATTAATTTAAAAAATGCCTGATTTAGGGAAAGTGAATGATGTTGCCAGTATGTTGGTTGGTTTGTTTTTAGTATGAGGGATTAAAATCAGGTCTCAAACTGAGCTGCCAGAGGAAGAGGAAAATACTGTTTTATTTTGAGGTAGGATCTCACTTTATTGTCCAGGTTAACTCAAACTTAGAGTAGCTGAAATTATAAGCCAATGAATGCCACTGAGCCTGGCTAAATTTTGTAAAAGCACTACCTCAAATTTGCTGTTTTTTTTTTTAAATCCAGCCAAGAGTTTTCACATTTCTCTTTGTCAAGCCCAACTGTAACCTTTTTGTTTTACTGTATCCTTTTTCAGAGCGCTAAGGTAGTAATTTACTAGATAGTTTTATGATGCAAATTATTTATGGCAGTTAGAAAGACTAATGGAGTCATTGCTGCCTTCCTTCCACAAAACCTCCAAAGTATTGTTGACTACCAAGAAAAATGGAACCACAAATAGCTTCTATTCTTTTCTCAATTTGAAATCTTCCAGGAATAAATGCGTACACCAATTTAGGTTTTACAATGTGTCTTGCAGACACAGCAAATATAATAGTTCATAGAGAAAATCTGTGTTTGAAATTAGAAACAAGTTTAATTTAGTTCAGGCTTCTTGGGTTGAGACCCTGACAAGCTTGAGGCTAGGGTGAATGCTTAAACACAGTCATCTGAATGTTTTTAACCCATCTCCAACCCTTAACACCTTTTCTGTGGAAAATGATGTTAAAAAGAAAACCTGACATAATCATTACAAATAAGTTGTGACTCAGTAGTACTATTTCTACCTCTCTGATGCATTATAATTAGTGTTTAAACAAAAGAATCAGTTTATTATTTGACCAGCATACCAGCCATTTTCCAAAGATATACAAATATTGTTAACAAAAGTTGAATGTTTAGTTAGCATTTACATTGTATTAGAATGGGGTATGAAACCTACCATGACCCTTTTGAACAATGTGGTCTTTAATGTGTATTAGGGGGAGGGCCTAGTGAAGGAAAAGCCATAAAAGTCTTCAGGGTTCAAGATGAGGTTGGGATTTTGGCCTATTGCTTTTGTAATTTTCACACACAAACATCACACTGCTATCATGTTTGATTTAGCAGCCTTAATACAATGAGGTATGAGAACAAAAGGATATTAGAGGCACAAGTATGAAAGCCAAACAGTCTCCCTTCCCCCATCTCCAGGTTTTTTGAGATCATTCTTTTTTCTTCTGTTCTTCTCCTGAGTTTTCTTTCAGGTCAAGGAAATCCTTTTGCAAGCATCTTCTTTTTTTGTGTGCCTCAGTAATTTTCTTGGGCAACTGCAAAAATATCCGTATCTCAAATACAGTATGTTTTGATGGTATAAAAAGTAATTTCCCCAAAACTTGGCAAAAAACACTACAGCTAGGGAAAGTGCATCTTACCCATATTTCAGAGTTGAGGGGCGTTGCTAACACCCAGCTGTTTTACATATTTTGAAAAGCCTGAAAAATGTAAAGGTCATTGCTAACTCCCACCGGGTCTTGATACTCACACTGAGATCCAGAGACCTTGCATTAATTAGGGTGAGAAGCTTGGAGGGTCAGGAGTTACCCAGCTGGTGGGCCAGGATGCTTGTCAGCAGGGCCAATAAGAATTCCTGTAGGATTTTTTAACCATTAAACCAAAAACAAAAACCACTGCTGCTTCTGCTTCCTCTAAGTGGATCTCCTGGTCTGTATGGTAAAGCCTTATTCCCTGCTGCTGGGATGGCCTGTAAAAACTAGACTACATCTGTTCCTTTACTATATAGTCTTCTTGGTGTTGGGAAAAGAAATTCATCATGTGTCACTTGGCCAAGGCAGTTGACTTGTGCAGGCCCAGTTAGCTTGTACACACAACAGGATATGATTAATAATGCCTATCTCAGAGAATTGCTGCAGGAACTAAATAAGGGAGTCTCTGCCAGAGTGCCTAGGTATGCTTAACATGGCTAGGAGATGGAAATTAGTTTCAAAGAGTAGAAGATTCAGGAAGATTAGGAAGGACAGGATTTGTAGGTGAGCTTGTGGTCATGCTACTTATATTCCAGTAGAAAAGTCCCTAGGATATGCCTATGTCCAATAGGCCATCGGGAGGGGCTTTTGGAAATTTAGCCTTGAAAATAGTGTACAACTAATGAGTTGAGCTGCTGAACATCTCATAGACCTCATTGCTCTACTAATGTGCTGTCCTGCGGTAGTGGAAACAATTCATGAACAGGTTCTTGCAGATTTGTGACCTTTTCTCTATGAAGTTGTTTGCAGTTTGTGTTGTTTGGGAGAAGAAGGAGATGGGATGGGCTCTAAGATAGCAGAAAGGTTGAATTATAATCAGAAAAAGAAGAATAATAAAGCTAATGAAAAATGGAGAATAATAAACACTGAAGTGTAGAAGGTTAAATAAACTAATATAGTAGAAAATGGAATGAAATAGGCATCCAGTTGAAAAGGGTGAAATATATCTGCATGTATTGTCAGAGAAAGATAGCCAAGGGATAGCAGAAAAGCACTAGAATGCTGTGGTTAACTGAACTCAGGCCCTTGGACTTGCCAGGGAAGCGCTTATTCCACTGTGCCATCTCCCCAGCCCCAACTAATAGATAGTGCCAGTGGAATATTTCTTTACATTGCTAAAACCAGATATTAACTTCCTCCAACAGAAATGTAAATGTTATGAACATGGGGTCTATAATTTGTGTACTCTTGTATCCTAAGACTGAGCAAAGCTGAAAAATACTGTTGAATGGGTGAATGTGTGAATAGATAAATGGCACCTTTATATTTTGTCATATTCTGAATTAGGAAATTGATTTCAGCGCTTCCGCTATTTTCCAGATATCAAACGTGTTAGATACCACTCTGATTATAGGCAGAAGGTGGCAAAAAGAATAGAAAGTAAAAATTTAATCTAACTGTGACATTACTGAAGAAGCTATAGAACAGTTTAACTACTTCATCCAGTGTTTCCAGTAAGTGTAATTTTGAAGTAAAATTTTAATTCAGGGTTAACCCCCCTCAGTAATGAATTGCTCACTTCCTTATTTGAAACTAAAATATGACTAATAAAAACATACTAGTTTTAACCACTTAGCAGTCCAATCATTTAAATATAGGATAATCAAATACAGCTTGTTTTGGTTAATTTTTATAGGCTAACATAACAGGAAATATAAAAACATTTTAATTCAGTCATTTTTCTGCATATGACATAGTTTGTATGTATGCGCATGTATGTGTGTGTGTGTGTGTGTGTATTACTGGGAACTGATTCAGGACCTTGCAACTTGTCAGGCAGGTGCTATGTCTTTGAGCTATATCCCTGCCTCTATTAATGGTATATCTTAAAACATTCGATTTACAGGGCCAGGGAGATGGCTCAATGGAATAAGCACTTCCCTGGCAAGTGCAAGGACCTGAGTTCAGTCCCTAGTCTCACAAAAAAAATATTCAATTTACAGTGCAACACTATAATTTGGATAATGCTATCTAGTCTCTTTCTGATTTCTTTTGCGTTCCTTTTTTCCGCCCAGTACAGGGAATTGAATTCAGTATCCTGGGCTTACCAGGCAGGTGTTTAGTTTGCTGAGCTATCTCCCCAGCTCTACATTGTTTCTTTGAACAACACACTTAACACTGCCAAGTTGACCTTTCCTTTTTTCCTCCTGATGATATAATTTCAATAAAATGTCTGTCTATTAAATGTAATGGTGAAGACTTTGAGGATAGAAGTGCTAGTTGACCTTTCAGTATCCCATACTTTTAAATTATTTGTTCTCTTAGACCTAAATTGTAAGTGGCTTTTTGAACCTCTGCCTTTGTTTTGAATAAATAACATACAGGTTCTATACTGTTTCATCTAAAATATGCATAAATATTTTTAAAAATCATTTATTTGGTACAGGGTATACTGGTTGATACATTGTATCAACTTGAGAAGTTTAGATATTTAATTGTTGGCAGAGAGCCAGGATTCTAAATTTGTAAATATCTTCATCTTGTGCAAGAGGAGGGCGTGGACCTTGTGTGAGTTGTACACCTCCAGCCCCAGGGTAGCTTGTTTATAATGTAAGGAAGGGAGAGAGGCTAGCTAGAATCCGGAGCTGCTGCATTTCCCTTTACTCTTCACTGTTTTCTGCGGCCATGAACTGCTGCTCTCTGCCATGTACTCCTCTGTCTGGGAGCCAGCCAAGTATAGACTGAAACCTCCACAAATTGTGAGCTAAGTAAACCTTTCCTTCCTTAATTTTCACTGTGCTGCTTGGACTCGTAGTGATCCTCCTGTCTCGGCCTCCTCTAGCAGTGGGATTGCAGGTGTATATTACCATGCCTGATTTGTGTGGCCAGCTTGGTGAGCCCAGGGTTCCAGGATCAGCACAGCATGTGCCAGGAATTGAACCCAGGTCCTTACCCTTTGTAGGCAGGTGCTTAGACCACCAAGCTATCTCCCCAGCACTAAATATTTTAATAATTTTTTTTTCACTATCTGATGACAACTTGTTAAATATTGGTTAATTCTATCAATACCTTCTACAGAATTCTTATAATCATTAACCACTATTGAAAAAAATTTTTTTGTATGTATTTAGTACAGGGTTTAAAGGGTCTCACTACACAGTTCGGATTCATATTGATCCGCCTGTTTTCACTCTCCCACTATTGGAATTTTTCATTGAAAGTTCTTTCAACTTCTATTATTTCTGTATTCATGACACAAGACTTTTCCTTTTTGCTAACATTTCCCTTTTTGCATTCTTTTCTTTTGCAGATCCTTGACACTTCTTTCCTTTTCAGTCTCAGTGTCCCAAATGTTTCCATTTTGTACTGTAAAAGAATATCATTAGATTCTGGAGAAGTACTTACAATAAGAATTTATAGATTGTAGCACAAAATTACAAGTTCTTTTTTCACAAATGAAATAAATACAGATTAGTAAAAGAAAATAACTAGAATTTATTGTTAGATTTTACTAGAAACAACAGATGAATACAATGTTCTAAATTTTAAAAGTTGATATAAGGGCCGGCCAAATAGCTCAGTGGATTAAAATATCTCAGGGGTTCATTCCCCAGGGCATGTAGAGTGGGTGCGTGGTGCCACACGCCTATACTCCCAGCTCTTGGGAGGCTGTAAACAGGCGGATCACTATCTGTCCAATCTAGTAGTGAGACCCTGAACACCCTGTAGAACCTTCCCTAAAATACAAAAAAAAAAAAAAAAAAAAAGTCGATATGAAAGGCAAAAATAGTTGATATAGAACAGATAGATATATGAGTATATCTCATGCAAACAAGAATTGAGTGGTTGAAATGACAAGTGCCCAGGTGATACTCAGGGTAAACTGTTAAGTGGTTAATCTGGAAGGTGCCCAGCTAAAACAAATCTCTCTCTTTTTTTTTTTTTTTTTTTTTTTGTACAAGAATTTTATAACCTACCTGAGTGTGGTCTTGCTAAATTACACAAGCTAGGCTCAAACTTGTGACCATCATGACTCAGCCTCTCAGAGTACTGGGATTACAGGCATGTGACATCATGTCTAATCAGATTGTATATTTTCAGTGAATGTAATGGTCTACATACTGTATTTCTAAAGGCACACAATATAACTATAGAAAGCAGTGAATTAATAGCAGGGTGTAGTAACACATACCTGTAATCCTGACATTTAGGAGACTGAGGCAGGAGGATCACTGTGAGTTTGAGACTAGCTCAGGCTATATAGCAGAACCCTGTCTTACAAAGCAAAAAATGAGGGCTCACCGAATAGCTCAGCAGGTTAAAGCACCTGCTGTCATGGCCCGCCCCCAGGGTACCCTGAGACTGGGCATATTGGCACTTGCCTGAAATCCCAGCTCTTGTGAGGCTATAAACAGTAGAGTCACTATGAGTCCAATCTATTAGTGAGACCCTAAACATCCTGTATACCCCTTTCCTTAAAAAAAAGGGCAAAAAATGAAAAAGAAAAAGACCGACCAGTGGATTAATATTTTTGATCAGCGAGTATACAGTAACTCTAGCTCTCAGTCTTTTTTTAATGAGTATTAAGCTAGCTCATTCACATCCAGTAGTGGTAAGCTTGGTCTTTACACCAAACAGACTTTGTTTTATTGACTTTTTTTGAGTCACCCTGATGTTCATGCCTGCTGAGATGGGGCTTTTCTTTTCCTACTTTAAGACCTGAATGAACACATGGCAAAGTCCTGCATTACACATCTGAACTTCCAACCTTTATACTACAGACACATTGGTAAGGATTAAGCTGGGCCTGTGATTCCAGGCTGATGTTGCTATATGAAAAAGTAGAGAGTATGAGCTGTGGATTAAAGTTTTAACACTGATATTTCCTGAATGTCTGTCACACAATATGTAAACAGTATGAATTGTCATACTGCCTAGAGTCTCTATGCCTCAGTTTCCTCATATGTAAAATAGGAATGTAAACAGTACTTAGATCGCAAGTTTATTGTGAGGACTGAGTTATAATATGTACTGTGCTTAGAATAAAATTAATACATGTAAAGTTCCTGACATACTAAGTGTGCAGTAAATGTAAACTTTCATGAACTTTTATAGTTTCAGTGCAATTTTGTCTCATGATACCAATCAATCAAATCAGGGCACTGATTCCTCTTGAAAAGTTCCTTTGAAGAGTGAAAAGGAGTATGTGAGAAAGTGTCACATAAATTTTGAAGTTCATAGTGTCTTTGAGGAAGAGACACAGTTGACCATAGTGTCTGTCTGACCAACTCTTGCACACCTGGGGCCTGCTCTTTTTGCCCACTAGGCAGGTACAGACCAGCAACCTCTTACACTGGCTTAACCTGTCTGACTCTTCTCAGTAACCAGACTGTTCTTGTTTGTATCTGCCTAACTTTGGAGATTGCTGTATGCATTACAAAAGCAAGGTAGGGGCTGGGGAGGTAGCCCATCAGTCTAAATGCCTGCCTGGCAAGCACAAAGACTGGGTATGATCCCTAGTACCTCATGCTATGCTGGCCACCAAAACTGGGCATGGTGGCACATGCCTATAATCCCAGAGCTGGGGAGGCTAAAACAGGAGGATCACTATGAGTCTGAGCTGCATAGTGAGACCCTATACCAAATAAATAAAGATGTTTTAAAACTTTCAATTAAAAAAAAGGAAAATGAAGGGTAGTACTGTAACTATAACATCAGACACAAAATGCCTGCTTTATATTGTAGTTTAGTTAGTCACTACGTTAGCTGTATGACTTAGTGTCCCAGAGCATCTAATTTTTTATCTATAAAGATAAAATACCTACTCTGCAGGCCCATTGTAAGAATTAACAGTTAAAAAAGGTAGGATACTGACAGGACACTAGGTATGAATCAACAAATTTAGTTGTACTTTGCAGTGATTATGATTGCTCCACTAGGGACTATAGTTCTTTTTAGAAATACCTTTCTAATTGAATGTATTTATTTATTTAAAATTAATTATTTTATTTTCCATAATTTTATTGAAGAACAAATAGCAATGAGACTTTCAAGTCAAATTAATAGAACAGATCCAATAATTGATACATTGCATATTGTTTTCATAGTGGTTATTTGTTGTACAAGGTGCAGACATGATATTCTATTTACAAACACTATTAGAGCAGATGCCTCTATTCATTGAATTAAGAGAATGTAGCTGTATATCAATCTTTTTTTAAAGCTGAATTATAGTACAGTTTCAATAATTAATACTTTTTACATTGTTATCGTCCTGGTGGTTATCCGTAGTACAAGCAGCAGGCAGGATATCCTGTCCAAACACTATTAGTGCAAATCTTTCTTCTCATAGAATTATGTGAAAGTACTGCATATTTATCCTCACTGTACTGTAGATACAAACACATCATGGTTCTTTCTTTTTATCCCCTTTGTTTTGTTTAGATCTGCAGAGATGGATATTCTGTTAGCATTCAATTATTATAGGTGCTTGAATTCAGCAAAACAGTCCAACACAGTCCAACAGTCCACAGTAGTAGTGGGTTATCCGAAGAAGTTATTGACTACAGCCTTTTACAGCGCAGCATATTATTATGGCTTTATTTTATATACCTCATTTTTATACTTTTCTGCTGGATGGTTAAGACCGAGATAAAGCAGGACCTATATAACAAAAAATGTCTGATGATGTCAGTCAAGTCCCCTCAGGGTTTATCCTATAACCCTGTACCTCACTCTGTAGATTCTTTGTCGGTGTCAGCCATGTACATGAGTCACGGCCATTGCTTGACCAATTTGTGAAAGCCTGAGAGAAAGTTTTCTCTCCATGTGACTCTCCTTAGGCACACTATAGATTGTCAATCACATTCCTTTGGGGCACAACTGAGTTCCATGATGTTACAGTACAGGTTTTCCTATGTCCTGAGTCTTCACTAACCTTGAAAGGCTAGGGCCAAAATATTGGCTGACCTTGTAGCCCTTCCATTTCTTCAATTTTTGATCTGCAAACTTAGGTTGTTAACCATCCAAAAGAGAAACTGATTATTACCCTGCAACATATGCAGTTCAGCTTACCCTGTCTGTCTAAATTTCTTTTAGTTGTTGTTACACCTTTCTACTTGTATTTCTTATTTTGATTTATTATACTAGGGAGATTATATGATATTTGCACATCTGGGTCTGGTTTATTTCACTTATGAGTATATGCTCGAGTGGTATCCACTTAAATACAAATGCTTCAAGTTTATCATTCTTTATAGCTGAGTAATACTCCATTGTATAAAAGTACCACATCTTTGTCAACCATTCCTCATGCGACAGGCATCTTGGTTGTTTCCAAGATTGGGCTATCACAAATTGTGTTGCTATAAAGGTACACATATATGACTATGATACAATGTTTTCAGTTCTTCCTGGAAAATTCCAGTAGGGGGGATAGCCAGCTTGAATGGGATTTCTAGTCCTTCTTTTGTGAGGAGTCTCCACACTGATCTCCACAATGGTTGCGCCAGTCTACATTCTCACCAGCAGTGGGGAAGGGTTCCCTTTTCCCCACATCTTCTCCAACATTTGTTTTTGGTTGATTTCTTTATGATAGCCATTCTTTCTGGAGTGAGATGGTATCTCAGTGTTGTTTTAACTTACATTTCACGGATAGCTAGTGATGTGGAGCATTTTTTCATATATTTATTCACTTCTTTAATTTCAAAGTGTGTATTCATCTCAGATGCCCATTTCTGGATTGAGTCTTTAAATTTAGGGGCCTAATGTATCTTAGTTCTTTATAAATTCTAGAGAGCAGACCCTTGTCTGAGTGCTTATTAAGATTTTTTTCAAAATTTGTGGGTTGTCTTTTCACTTTGTTAGTAATTTCTTTTTATGTGCAAATCTTCTCAATAAGAGGTGGTCCCAGTTGTTAATTTGTTCAGTGTTTCCTATGTGAATACATGTTTCTTCATGAACTCTTTGCCTACCCCTGTGTCTTCAAGAGTTCCTTCTACTTTCTCTTCCAGGAGATTGAGTGTCTCTGTTTTAATGTTTAGATCTTTAATCCATTTTGACTTTAGCTTAGTGCATGGTGATAGAGCTGGGTCAAGTTTTAGTTTTGACATGTGGAGAGCCAATTTTTCCAGCACCATTTGTTAAAGAGGCTATCTTTCTTCCAGTAAGCGTGTTTGACCCCTTTGTCTAAGATTAGGTGGCTGAGTGTGTTTGTAGAGGCCTCTGCATCTTCTAATCTATTCCATTGATCCTCAGGTCTATTTTGTTGCCAATACCATGTTGATTTATCCAGAGCTTTGTAGTATAATTTCAAGTCAGGAATTGTAATGCCTCCTGACTTGTATTTATTGGCCAGGATTGCCTTTGCTATTCTAGGTCTTTTCTGGTTCCAAATAAATTTTAGGAACGATTTCTCTAGGTCTGGGAGGTATATTGGTGGCAGTTTGATAGGGATTGCGTTAAATCTGTACAACAGTTTTGGGAATATGGCCATCTTCACGATGTTGGTTCTTGCTATCCAGGAGCAGGGAATATCTTTCTGAAATCCTCTATGATCTCTTTTCTTCGGGTATGGTAATTTTCCATGAAAAGATCTTTGACTTCTTTGGTTAAAATTCCAAGGTATCTCATTTTCTGTGGTGCTATTGTAAACAGTATTGTTTCTCTAATTTCCTTCTCAATGTGTTTGTTATCTGTGTAGAGGAATGCTATTGACTTTTAAAGAGTATTGACTTTGTATCCTGCTATGCTACTGAATTTATATATTCTAGTAGCTTCTTGATGGAGTATTTTGGGTCTTCCAAGTAAAGTATTATGTCATCTGCAAATAGCAGATAATAATTTTAGCTTCTTTAATGGCTGTAGCTAATGATTCCAAAACTATATTGAATAGAGGGGTGATAGAGGACTTTCTTGTCTTGTACCAGATCTAAGAGTAAAAGATTTCACTTTTTCCCCATTTAGAATTATATTAGCTGTTGGGTTATCATAGATGGCTTTTATCAAATTGAAGTAGAGGCCTTCTAGTCCAATTTTCTGTAGGACTTTGAACATGAATGAGTGTTAGACTTTGTCAAAAGCTTTTTTTGCATCAAGATGATCATGTGGTTTTTAGATATCAGTCTATTAATATAGCATATTACATTTATAGATTTTCAAATATTGAACCATCCTTGCATCCCTGTGATGAATCCTGCTTGGTCATGGTGTATGATCTTCATGATGATTTTCTGTATTCTATTTGCTAGGATTTTATTGAGGATTTTTGTATCTGTGTTCACAAGGGAGATTGGTCTGTAGTTCTCTTTTTTTGTTGTGTCTTTCTCTGGGTTTGGTATCAGTATAATACTTGCCTCCAGAAATGATTTTGGGAGGACTGCTTCCTTTTCAGTTTCATTGAAGAGTTTGAGGAATGTGGGGATTATATCTTCTATACATTTCTTGTAGAATTCAGCTGTGAATCCATCAGGACCTGGACTTTTCTTTTTCGGCAGGCTTTTTATTACATTTCGTATTTCGTTGGCTGTTACTGAGTTATTGAGAGTTGTTATATCTTCTTGATTCAGTTTTGGTAATTTGTTCCTTTCGAGGAGTCTGTCAATTTGAATTTAAATACCTCTTTTAATGAGTTAAAAAATAAAATACAAGGTACAATTAATCAAGTTCATTAACCAGAGTTGTAAAATATTTTTTCGGAAAGGAAGAAATAAAAAGAATGAAGATTTTGTACATACATGTCCCAGCTCTCTGACAAATGTAATCATTACGTACTGTGCACATGAGCTAATAAATTTTTTTCAAGCTTTTTACAAAAGAAAGTATGTCCTAAAAGATAAAATATTTTATTTATTCCAAAGAGACTCTGGGACCTTTTACCAGTATGGCTTCTATTATTAGTTGCTGAGTTAAAAATTGATATGGCTAATGAGGGTTCTCATTGAAAAGAATATTACCAAATATTGAAGGCTGATGTGTTTGGTCATTTGTGACTTCTCTGGTTACTTGCTTCTTGATTATTGAGGCATTAAATTTCAGAGCCAGAGAAACCAGATGAAGATGAGGTCTGAAAAGGAAACTAATTTGTACATGTTAGCCTGAGCAAGCCCAATACCACTATTACCTCTGTCTTTTCTTTGGCCTTTGCACTATCTGTGTATTGTTCTTTGCTTTTTTCTTTTTTTGGTGATACCAGTGATCAAATTCAGGACCTTGTACTTGCCAGGCAAATACTTATTCCACTGAGCTATCTCCCTGGCCACTCTGTCTATGTATCTCTAATATTCAGTGGTTGTTACTCTGGAACACATGAATTTACACATCAAACTTTCTATTCTAGTAAATTGATGGTAATTTGGAGAGATTAAGAAATCATCACACCATCATTTTTGTTAAGGTAACTTAAGAAATTTTAAGATCAGGACTAAATATAGATATGTCCTCAGAGTCTCTACATTACTTCACGTTGAAATCCATAAAACATTTGCATAAACTTTACGTGGACAGATACATTATCTGTTTTGATCATTGCTGGGTCTCTGCTCATAGGATCTTTCACACAGTGAAAGCACTTGGAATGTTTCCTGATGTACTAAAGAAACTGCTGAACATCTGATTCTCCTTTTTAAAATACTTTTTAATCCCTTGGTTTTACAAGATACCAGTTTCTTGCTTTTCTTGCTCTTCCTCAGACCAACAGTTTCTGAGTCTGTTTTTTGAACACCATTGGGACTTCTAAGTGCTGACATTTCTCCAGAAATTAGTCCCTGGACTTCTTCATACTAGTATTCGTTCTTTTTGGTGACCTCAGCCTTCTCTCTGTCATTAGGAGGATCTCAAAAGTGTATATTTAACTAGAGTCTTCTTCAAGCATCAGACTATTACATCTAAATTACCTATTTAACATTGCCACTTGGCCTTCTAACAGGTATCTCATACTTGCCAAAGTCAAACAGAACTCTAGACTCTACTCCTACCCCTTATATAAACACATTTCTTGGGTAATTTATCCCATCCTAGTAAGCAAAACCCAAACCCTGTAATTGTTTAAGACTAGAATCTGAGAGTGCATCCTTAATTTCTTTAATATTTCATCATTTGAAATATCAGCAAACTAACCAATTCTGTCATCAAAATACTGTTGATCTCTATTCTCTTTCTCCATTATTACTAGTCTATTTTAAGCCACTATCATCATCTTCTGTATGACTATTTGTCACTAACTCGTTTTTCTGTTTCTTTTGAGCTCCTTACACTTCATTTTCCAGTTTATTCTATTGTGTAAAGGGACCTTTAAAAATTCTTCTGCTGAAAAAATTCTAGTTATAACCTCTTGAACATGAAGTGAAATCCATGACCTATGTAGAGCCCCATACAATAGGTTCCATCCCATTTCTCTGGCCTCATTTAATACTGTTCCTCCCCCATTGTGCCATACACTAGAAATAATACTTATTTCCTTGTCACAAAAAGCAATTTATATTTAGAGATTTTTTTTTATATTTAGGGATTTCTGAAGACTTAAATCATATTGTATCAATTGAATTGCTTAGCATTCTTAGGTACTTTAGTCTTGTGAAACACACGCACACACAAACTTTGTGTCATAAAGCACAGGTTAACCATCCTTAGAGGGCTGCAAATACTAAAAGACACAAGAGGATGATTTTTTTTTTTCACCTCTTTCTCAAAGGTGCTTTAATAACAAGCATTGGATATTCTCATACTCCAGAGGGCCTTTACTAGACTAGAAAGCCAAACAAATATCAGTCTTCTTTGGGCCAGTGAGATAGCTCACTAGTCTAAGCACCTGCTTGGCAAGCACAGGGACCCATGTTTGATCCCTGGCAGTGTATGTTGTGCCGGCCCTGCCCCAAGGCCTGCAGGCCCTTAGACTGGGCATGGTGACACAAGTCTATGATCTCGGGGCTGGGAGGCTGAAGCAGGAGGATCACTATGAGTCCAAGCTATGTAGTGAGATCCAGGACATGTTCCTTTGGTTATTCAGTGTGACACAGGGCTGCCAGACACCTGAAGTCCTGATGGAGGCTGGTTTCTTATTTACTGAAGGTTCTCTGAAAGCTGCTTATGTAGTCCACCTGCCACTATTTCTTCTCTTCAAGAAGGTAAAGAGTAATGCTCTGCTTATATCATCCTATAATCCAGGCTCTTAGAAGGCTGGCAATAGAGGCCAAGATGTGAGTTCCAGGGCAGCCTGAACTACATAGCAAGAACCTAGGGGCTCCATCTACTTGAAGCCCAACACAGACCATTTACGTGTCTGGAGCTCTGCAGGCAGAACTGGCCAGCACTGAGGCTGCAGGTGAAAAGACAAGAGGATGATTTCAGAATTATCTAAAAATGTAAGCACACTACTTCAGTAACTAGACATTATATTTCTTTTCCACATACAAAAAGAAAACTATCACAGCTGAGTATGGTGGTCCACACCTTTAATCCAGCATTCTGAAAAGCTGAGGCAAGAGGAGCACAAGTTTGATCCAAGCCCAGGCAATTTAGTGAGACTTCATCTCAACTTTAAAAGGGCTGAAGATGTAGTTCAGTGCAAAGATCCTAGCAAGCCCTGCCAAAAATATATATCTTTGTATCTCTTCTCAAACTGATACAATGGCGGCAGAAAAGTTTGACTGTTCTTGTAAAGTTAACCATTTACTTACTGTATGACCCAGCAATTCTGTTCTAGGGTTTATCACAGAAAAATGAAAACTTAGGTGCACACACAAACTCATACACAGATGTTTATAGTACCCTTGTTCTTAATTACCCCCAAATTGGAAATAATACAAATGTCTTTCAAAAAATGGATAGTTCAATAACTGTGCAATAGAATACTGCTCAGCAATAAAAAACAACAATTATTGATAAGTATTTTAATAAATCTCAAAGGCATTATGAGTGAAAGAAATGGCTATTAGGAGTGTGTGTGTGTGTGTGTGTGTGTGTGTGTGTGTGTGTGTGTGTGTGTTTATTGGGAGTGAATTCTTTGCACTGAGCTATATCCCCAGCCCTTTTTGTTTTTGAGACAGTGTTTTGCTGAATCCTTAAGTTGTCTAGGCTAGGTTTAGACTTGCAGTCTTCTTACCTCAGTGTCCCAGAGTGCTGGAATTACGGGTGTATCCCACCGTACTTGGCTCAAAAGTTGTGCAGTAGCTAGATGTGGTGTCACACGCCTGTAATCCTAGCACTCAGGAGGGTGAGGCAGGAGGATTGTTGTAAATTCAAGTATAGCCTGGGCTACAAACTATGCTCAATGCCAGCCTGAACTCCATAATGAGACCCTGTCTCAAATGACTAAATAAAAATAAATATCTTAAAAATGTTGTATGGTGTCATTCCATTCGTATGATATGGAGAAGGTAAAATGACAGCAGACTACAAAGTGACAGCATGGAAGCTTTGGGGGTAAAGGAACTATTCTGTGTCTTGACTGTGATGCTGCTTACACAAGCCTATGTTCATAGAGTATGTTCCTCTGCCAAAATATTTCAGCATTGCTGTATATCAACTATAAAAATGATATTTAAAACAAAAGAAATTAAAATTATCTATCCAAAGCATTATAGTGCTTTAGTCACTAGCTGTTTATCTCACAAAGTGCAGGTAATACACAGTGATGATTGAGCAAATCACAACTTGCTATAGAAAACCAAAAACCTCTCAACTAATGAAAATATTATTAAGACTTCATTGTAAAACTTTCATTAAAAAAAAAAAAAAACATGTCCCTTGCAGTGTATGTTAAATGGACTTTACGTACTGAAACTATTCAATGGTGGTTTTTCTTTAGAATCGCTTTAGTAACCTTACGGAAAGTGTTTGAGTTCAAGTGCTTAGTGTTGTGATTACAGAAGTCAAATGGGGTTGGCTCATGACATCATCCAACATGTGTCTTCTGCAATTACATACTCTAGACATTTGACTTATACTAAAATGACTGCACCCCCCTTAAAACATAAAAGTGCGTTCAATGACAAATTGTGATTTAAAAAATGCATCTAATTTAAGATGGCAATATATGCAAGTCAGGAATTCATGAAAATTAGTTTCATTGTCAGATCAGTTCTGAGAAAGTAGGTCCAAATGGGAAAGGCAGTGTAATTAAAAGTCATGAGGAAGAAAAAGAACTTATATAAAAGTTAGAGGCCAACAGCACGTTGACCTTCACAATTTGGTATCAAAGACATCTGTATATCCCAAGCAACTGAAATTTCACTGAGGAAAGCAAGGAAACATTGTTGGAGACTAAGACAAAAGGAAAAATCTTAAGGTGCTCATCACCCCACCTCTCCACAGGGGACCATGGGTTCAAACCCAGAGTTCATTGGTGCTAAAGAGGTGCTGCACCACTCACTTCCCACATCCTGGGCTTTGATTAAAATATTTTACTTTGTTCTTGGGCTGATTTTTGTATTTAGTTTTTTTTTCTTCTCTCTCTCTCTCTCTCTCTCTCTCTCTCTCTCTCTCTCTCTCTCTCTCTCTCTCTTTCTCTCTCTCTCTCTCTCTGCTGAATGGCCTCACATAGGCAAGTCTTCTACTGCTGAGCTGTACCTCCAGTTCCAAGTTTTTAAAATACATAAAAATATTATTCCTACTGATTGTTTTTTTTTGAACCTGTTTAAATTTTGTACAGAGGCCCTGAAGAAATATCACATCTGTCCCACCCTAAGGAATGAATACTTAGTTTCATAAATGTGGTACTTATTACTTCATCACTATAAAACAGTTTTTACTAAGCTTTTTTGTTTGTTTGTTTTTGTTTTTTTTTAGCTGGCTCAGATTGCCTTCAGGGCAGGTCTGGTAAGGCTTGAGGATCTGGTGATCGAACCACAACATCCTGATTGCTTTATTTAATCAGTCACTTAAACAACTGAGTTAATGGGCAGGCCCCCAAGCTTTTCTTCATTGACTTGAAACCTTTCACCTTGTAACTTCTTGGCCACTGTATTTATCTCTCTCTGCACTGTTGACTTTGTACGGCTTTTTGTTTCTATGATCTCCCTGGCATTGCACTGTTTTTCTTTGCTTCTAGAACACCATTTTTTAGTTTCTCCTTGTTCTTCTTGACCTCTCAAAGTAGATATGCCTTAAGGCCCGTTCCAAATATATTTTGACTGTCAGAAAAACTCTCACTGAACTCATTACTCAAATCCAGAGTGGAAATTACTGGAAAGAAACTAGGATGGAGCATGCCTCTGATCCCACACTGCTAAAACACAGTCCAAATATCTGTGCTGTTTGTTACCTCTGGCTGAAATTCCCTTGGACTGTGCTAAGGAGTGTCTGGTGATAACCTCTGCTAGATAATCTTTCTTCTGCCTTCTCATCTAGTTCTCGAATCACCTCTCTGGGCCCACTGCATCTTCTCTTCCTACTTCAGTGTATTCCTGTAGTGAGGTTACAGCATCAGTGTTCTGTCACCTCTACAGGACATTGTTGTGAGACACATGAAAAATATAGGGAAACCCTCCAATATTTGTTCAGTGAATACACATCCAGGTGATCTAAAGAATGAGCTAATTACTAAACAAGGAGTAATTTTTGTGTTTACATATTAACAAGAAATCAGTAAAAGTTCTCAGTTCCAATCCAAACAGGACACACCACAGATTTACAGATGTTTTACTCCAACTACAAAACCTAAATTTGCAATAAATAAGAAAACTATTTTGATCACGAACAAGAAATTGGTTCCTAATTTAAAGATCTCTGCATATAGACAATAGGTAGGAGCGAGGGTCTGTGTTCTAAATTTTTATTTTGTTGTTCATTTGGGAAGTTGAGTAGAGTCTTTTTTTCTAGATTCACTTCCTGTGGATTCAGCTAATTATAATTTGTGAGCCATTTTACCTTTGTTTCTCGGCCTAAGTAGTTAATGGCATTAAAAATTTTTTTCATCTTGTATTTAATGATCAGTAAGGATAACCTACAAGCATACAGTCCATGTCAATATTCTTATTAAAAATGTACATATTCATGAGGTCGAATATAATTTTATATGTGATTATAGTATGTAATGATCAGATCAAGATGATTAGTATTTCCATATTTTAAAATATGATTTCTCTGTGTTGGGAACCTTTAAATACCTCTTCTAGTTGTTCATATGAGATATAATAAATTGTTGTAAACTAATAGTCACCTTGCTGGGCTATAGAATACAAGTGCTTATTTCTCATATCAGCCCATACCAGTCTTGTAAATTGTTCACTTGTTTTCATTCAATTAATATGCTCTAAAGAGGTCTGTATGTGGCTCCTGGAAGTCTGTTTTCATAGTGGTATATATGCAGTATAGATGGAATGGTATGTGTGTGGGGAAAAGATCCTATGTTTTTTATTTATATCTGTTTAAATTCTGTGATTGCAATTAAAATTTTGGGAGTATCTATTTTGAGCTTTAATTTTGTCACTCTGCCTAAGGCCTTCATTTCAGTTGGTGACAGCCTGTGAGACTAAGTGGAGTCCGAATTTAGGATGTGCAGCTGATAAGGGAGCTAGAACCAGTAATCCAGGTGAAACAGATCTCCTTAGTTGTAAATACCCTTTAGCCAGGCAAGTTCCAGACTGCCATAGTTGTCAGTATAATTTTAGTTCAGTGTACAATTATACTCTCCATTTCCTAATCTGGCCTTCATCACAGTCTGAAAAGCAGGTTTTGATAAAAAGCAGTTTCCAAAATGTGATTTGTGTAACCTGAGTCCTTGGAGTATGTGGGTGTTCTTGGGGTATGTGAAGTGTCTTTTGACAGTGGGGTAAAATGTAGGGAAGAGAAAAACCGGTCTTTTAGTAACAGGTTTAGGTCAGTATTTAAACAAATTCAAGCAGAATTGATTGTGAATATGGGAGTGTGTAGTGCTTACTTACAGCAAGAATATATCCAGTTCTTTTCTCACAGATTTTTTTGTGACCCTTGTAATTTCTTTTTTTCTTTAAAAATAAAATGGCTAGCAGCAGAATTGAGGCTCAGCCTTAATGTGCCTGCCACCTACCACATCTACTGGACAGCTTGGTGTGATGGAAAGACAGCCTTTGTGAAAGTAGTGAGACTGAAGCTCATATCCACACGTGGTCCTGGGCAGCGTGATTTACTGACCCTAAGCAGGTCACTTTACTTTTTTCTTAATAAAAATACAGGAGAAGCTGGGGGTGGTGGCATATGCCACCCAGCACTTTGGGAGGCTGGGACTGGAAGAAGATCATGAGTTTGAGCACAGCCTGGTCAATTTAGGGACTTAACAAGACCCTCTCTCATAGTACAAAAATCAAAAGGGATGGGGATATAGCTCAGTGCAAAGGCTCTGGGTTCAATTTTTGTTGTAGTAGAAAAAGTAGGGGCGGGTAGTGGAATCAAACTAAGTGGTTTTGCTTTTTACACAAGTTTTTATAATTGGAAATATTCCTACATTACATTTTCTTCTCTTAAAAGCCTTTGTTTCTGTTTGTCTATAGGCATTTGCTTGAATCTGTTGCTTTTTCCAATACAGTGTTATTTCTGTACCACTGTTTGAATGGGTGATCTATAACTGATTATTTTTCTTTCACAGGTCCCTGTTTTTGAAAAATTGGAGATGGATTTTTTTGGGGGTGGGGGCGGGGGATTAGTCCAGGCTGCCTTAGAATCGGGGGTTGAACTGAGACCCTTGCACTCAGCAGGAAAGCACTTATTCCACTGAGCCATCTCCTCGGCCCCATTCCAGGCTGCCTTAAGGGCAGTCAGTCCTGGTGAGGTTATGGAGCTGGAGATTGAACCATGGTCCCCTGCACCTGACTGAGTCTGCCCACACAGGCAATTTAAATAACTGAGCCGGCCAAATAGTTCAGCGGATTAAAGTACCTGCAAGTATGTGCAGGGACCGAGGATTCGATTCCTGGGCCTGCCTATCCGGCCCTGCCCCCAGGGCACACTGAGACGGCAATTGAGACTGGCTGTGGAGGCCTACGCCTGTAATCCCAGCTCTTGGGAGTCTGATGTACTAGTGAGACACTGAACACTCTGGAAGCCCTTCCCTAAATACAAAGAATAATAATGATGATGATAATAAATAAACAATGGAACTAACCCGCAGCCCCCCGGGGTATACTTTTTGTTCTAACAGGTCACTGAAATGGTTCCCTGTAGTGACCTTTAAGTTTTTGCTTATTCTTTACACTTTTTGATCTGTTGAATTTGACAGTGCTGCATTTCTGTGAAGCCCTTTTATCCCTTATCTTTCTGGTAATTATGGATTTATATTCTACCTTTTCTTGTTGGAGGCCTTGTAGCCTTCCCCTCTCCCTGTCTGTGTTGTCCTGCTGCTGCTTCTCCACACATCCCCTCCCCCCATGGTGCTGATCTATTGCCACAACTTTAGCTTTTCATGTGTTGATGAATCCCAAATCCTTCATTCTGGCCCTAACCTCTAGCCCCTAAATCAGTAGAGGCAAACCTTGGCACCTGTGCTGCAACAGTCTGTGTCACAGAGAGCTCTAAAAGGTTTGTCACTACCCTGAAGAGTTACCTTTAAAATACTTCTAGGGTCACCCATTATCTTCTCTTAAACTAAAACCATTGATTTTGCCCCTTTCTCTTTTCAGTTAATGAGATCACATTTCTTACAGCAACCTTGGTTCAGAGCTCATCCTTAACACTGTCCTGTCATCTCCTTCCCTCATCTCTTCTGGGCAACTGGCAGTCAACAAGCTCTCTTGGTGCTTCTGAAGTCTTTGGTTATCTTTGAACACTCCTATGAACTATATGCCCAGCCCATCCATCTTATCCTCTCTCTCTCTGCACACTACATCACACTAGGGAGATTAATGTTCCTAAAACACTGCTTTGATCCAGATATACTCTTTCACTGGGAGAATGTCTGTGTAGCTGGTAACTCCTATCACTCTGTAAATTTCCTCTGCTTAACATTAGTATCCTGTGCAGTTGGCTCAAATACATATTCATTTTTTTCTTTCCTTTTGCTATTGTTAATGTCATTTTTTTTCTTAGAATGCCCTTTCATTTATTATTTTATTTTATTTTTTGCAGACCCAGGGATTGAACTCAGGCCCTGTGCTTGCCAGGCAAGCACTTACTCTACTGAGCTATCTCCCCAGCCCCGATGCCCTTGCCCTTTTGTTTTTTTTTAACTTTTTTATTGTGAAATACTAACACTTAGAGAAAAGTACATAAAAAATCTGTATTAGCTTAATGGCTTTCAGGGCTGGGGAGATAGCTCAGTGACATAAGTGCCCCATCTAACTTAATGGCTTACTATACAGCATAGGCCATCCAGGTCAAAAAATAGAACATTGCTAAGGTTCAAAAGCATCTCTCTACATAATGTCTAGCTTTTCCTTGTCATTTTTTTTTTAACTTAATACAAATGGAAATCTATACTATATATTCCTTTTTTTTTTTACTTCTTTGGTCCAACATTGTTTGTATAAGTCATTTATGTTGTTGCACTAGAGATTTTACAGTTAATGGTGAGGCTTAAAGAAGTGAGTCATTTGCTTGTGGTTACAAAGCTAGTAAGTAGCAGAACTGAAATTCATACCCAGTTAGTCCAGTGTGTCAAACTTCTTACATCTCAGTGACTGTGATCTAGTTCCCCTCCAATCTATATTGGACTAGAATAACATACATAATTTATTATAAAAATATAAGATTAATCAAGGACAAATGTCAAGTCCTGCTCTTAAGTTCAGCTTTTACTTGCTTCCCAAAAATGTAATAAGAAAGACGGGCAAATGATACATGTGATAAAAACTTCATATTTTAGATGTCTGTGAACCAGATGTAAACTGAGGTGGTCATGTTAGAATTGGAAGATCTTGAATTTTAATCTGTATTCAACCTTGACTGGCTACAAAAAAAGGTTGCAGTTCTTTTTTTTTTGAGCTTCAGTTTTCCCTTTACAGAGATCTGGGGATTGAACTCAGGCCTTTACACTTGCCAGGGAAGCACTTATTACACTGAGCCATGTCCCTGCATCCCCCCACAGATTTTTATAATGATAAAATTTATGTTTCCTGGTGCTAGTAGGTGCAAAAAGTTATACATTAATTTGGTCTTAAACTGTATTAAGAAAAACAAACTATTCAGTTCTGGATACTTTGAACAGATTTTGATAACATATTAAAAATTTAAAAATGAGAAGAAATTAATCACTGTCAGAAACCCATTAATATCTTTAAATTTCTGAGTAGTTTTTATATGATCTAAGTTAGATTGTGGATTATTCTTTTTTAAAGATTTATTTATTTGGAACAGGGTCTTGCTATGTAGCTCAAGCTCATAGTGATCCTCCTGTCTCAGCCTTTCCAGGGCTAGGATTACAGATGTATGCCACTACACCCAGTTTCAGTGACCAGCACAGCATATGCTATCAGGGATTGTACCCAGGTCCTTGTGCTTGCCAGGCAGGCACTTAGACTGCCAATCTATCTCTCCAGCTCCTAGCTTGTGTTTTTGTTATTTTGGTTTGTGTGTGCTGGGGTTGTTTTGTTTTATCGCCATGTGAACATTACTCAAGGCAATGAGTAAATTTTAAATTTGGTTCAGTGTGGATATATAGGAAAGATTTTGAACCTTTAAACCTGTCTAAAACTAGAATAAATGGACCTGTGGTACCTTATTGAGTAGTAGAGATGTAAAAATAAGGGTATGGGGGCAACCCTTGTCTTGGAATATTGTAGGTGGAATTCCTGCCTCCAGTAAAGTGTGTTCAAAGTAATTTTAAATGCCCTTTCTAATCCCTTAAGATTCCAGATTCAGTTATATGGGAGTAATAATAACTCTCACAGTTACTGTGAGAATAAACATTGCATGTGAAAATTCATGCACACTGCATAGTATACAATCATTGCTCCCTGCCTTATCTATATGATAAAAATAATCTTTACCTTGATCTGGTTCAAATGAGATTATGTAAATACATTTTAAATACCCTTCAAGTCCTTTACAAAAATAGTAGGTCCAGAAATCTAGTCTCTTATCTGACCTGGTACCATTGGGGGAAGGGGTTCCTTTATCAGTTTGTTCATTTACAAAGGGACCCCTTGGCTTTGGGATTGAGCAGATGAGTGAATGGTTGAGAAGGGCTCACCTGCATGTAGAGTAGATAAATTTATCTTGCTGTGGCCAAAGATCATTGAAGAATGTTAACGGGTAGGAATGAATATTCCAATCCTAGGTCTCTCCGTTACTAGCAGATGACTATTAAAGGAGTGATACCATCTCAACGGAGATTTTTTTGTAATGGTTTAGCATACTTATTTTATGCATTTGGCTAGCATCTGGCAGCTAAATACTCAACAGCTGACCTTGTTATTACTTCTAAGAGAAATTTTGCAAATGCTTCCTTGAAAGGGTACAAGATGGATTTGGAAAGAACCTTTCTTCTGTACCTTTGAGAAGTTCCTTTATGGATTAGTTCATGGTCTATGGCATAGACCAGTGTTGTTCAGAAAAACAAAAGCAACATGAGCCAGGAATGAAGATAATACACAACTGTAATTCCAGTACTCTGGGAGACTGGAGCAGGAGGATTTTAAGTTCAAACTCAGCCTGAGCAATTGTAATTTAGCAAGGCCCTGTCTTAAAAAGGGGGTGAGCTCGATGAGAAAGTACTCAATCCATGTGCTAAACACACACATGCACACACACAGAGTGTGGCATAAGGATAATTGGTGAGCAAACAGCAATCAATAGTCAGAGCATTCAAGGCTTGATGTATTCATTGCTGGAAGAATATGCTCCAGTTGTCTTTGGTTTCAACATGATCATTTGAAGCTATCATGGAGGGAAAAGGGAAAAAAAAGCAGTGTTTGCAGACATGAGCATATTCTTAGCAGATCTGTATTTGTTATCTATGGGTCTTTTGCTTATGATCATAGGTGCTACAGCAGAATGCCATATAACTGGAATGATTTGTGAAGAGATTCTTGAACTCTAGTTCTGACATTTGCTAGTGACTAGTGCACAAGCTGAGTAACTATTTTTGAACCTCTCTTTTTATCACTTAGGAAATGATATTAATAATTGTACTTACCTGTTGAGTTTTGAGGATTATGTGAGTCCGTGAAGTAAAGCCTGCAGGGTAGATGCTCACTAAAATCTAGCCCTATCACTGAAGAAAGGTTGTTCCTTATAGATATGTTACTTAAAATTATTTCAAGTCTGTTTTAGTCAGGTTCTGGTTTATATTCTATTTCTAATAGAATATTATAGGTTTTATTTTGCTTATGGTTACTAGGATTTGAACCCAGGACCTCATGCATACAAGCTAGGCAAATGTTGTGCCACTAAGCCACCTTTCCCAACTTTAGTATTGAAGATTTTAATTTAAAATTGGAAAATCAAAACTTCTGTAGCTAGCCGTGATTTCCTAATGCTTTATTTCCAAGCCTTTGCAGCAGCCAGAGCCTAGCACTGGGGGTCCTGTTTTTATGTCATTCATTTTTCCTGTTTGACTTTACCTGATGGAGTTTTTGAATTTTGTCATTATAAAGAAATAAGGCATGTAATATAAGAATATGTAAATTTCAATTTGTTACAACTTATCAATTTGCTATTTGCTCACAGTTCCAGAGTACATCTAAGCCTTAGAAAAATCTGTGATAAGGAACTGTAGAATAGCCTTCAAGTCCTCCTTCCCTTGTCTGTCATTTTCTATTTCCCTGGTTGTATGGGCTGAGTCTCATATATCTGCTTCCCCTTGCAATGTGATGTGGGAACAGTACCACACACGTTTATTATTGAGGACAGAGCTCTACCACTGAGCCCTGTTTTACCTATTTACTTATTTATTTATTTTTAACATATTTGGTACAGGGTCTCACTACACAGCTTAGACTTGTGGTGATCCTCTTGTTTTCAGCCTCCCCAGCACTGGTATTACAGGCATGTGGCACCATGCCCTGTCTCTATGGCTGGCTCTGTACACCTAAGGGTGGACTGGCATAGTGTGTGGTACCAGGGGTTGAACCCTCGTTCCTGTGCTTGCCTAAGCAGGCGCTTAGTCCTCTGAGCCATCTTGCTAGCCCTTACCTTTTCATTTAGAGACAGGATCTCACCAAATTGCTGAGTTGCCCAGGTTGGGGTCAAAGTTGGATCTTCCTGCTTCTGCCTCTCAGAGTACTGGGGTTATAGGCATGTGCCATCACATCTATCTTCAATAAATCTTAATGTGTCTGTTTGCCTTTTTCCAAAAAGTGATATATTAAAGAACCTATGTAGCTATAACAAATTACTGCAAGCTTAAGTGCCTGTTGCATTAGCAACAGAAATTTATTTTCTTACAGCTCTAGAATTAGGAAAGTAAAAGAAAATAACTATTGCAAGGCTGAAATGAATGTTGGCAGGCCAGTAATCTACTTAAGCTCTAGGGAATATTCCTTGCCTCTTTCAGTTTCCAGTGGCTCCTGGCATTCCATCTTGTTTTCTACATGGGTGTGTGTCTTCTCCACTGTCATTATTTAATCTCCCTCACTTTCGTAAAGACAACTGAGATTTCATTTAATTCCATTCACAAAATCCAGAGTAATTTCAACTCTTTACTTTCTCATATAGTTCTTACAGTTTCCAGTGATTAGCACCAATATCTGTAGATGGCAGTTATTCAGCTTACCAAATGGGATCATAAAGACTTGTCTGTTTCAAAGGTCTTCATGAATGCAAGCTTCCTTCTCTGCAGCCCTCTTACCTTTGTCACTGTGGCCTTCAATATTACCTTTAAATGCTTTTCTTTACCAGAATGTCATTGTCAAATTAAGTGTGGGCCTGTTAGGGATGTTTTCAAGCCAATCATTACACATTGCTGCTTATTCAGGAAGAAGATTCAAATATCTGTTTTCCTGTGTTAACCCTGATGAAAACTGTTTCTATAAATTTTTGTACCATGTTGGCAGGGCATCAGGGTGATTTCTTCTTGTCATATGCCTGTTTGTTAGCAGTTGCTTGATACTAAGTGTAAGTTGAAGGAAGAAGAGAGCTATATTTGAGCATGAATCTTCTCCTTGACTCTCCTTGTTTGTTGCTAGTCTGTGAGGGCCTTGACTCTGAAGATAATGCTACTTTACTTATATCCTAGCACAGGACCTGAGCCAGAATAGATGTTATGCTAGAATGTAAGATTCACCAGGGATGGACTCTCAACCTGCCAGCCAGCCTGATCGCCCACCCTTCCTTTGCAGTTCTGAGGATACAGGCTAGGGCTTCAAGCATGCTAGGCAAGTGTCATTGTTTTTCATTCCCAGCCCTATCACAGACTTTTACTCCCAGACATATTCATGCCTTAAAAGAGTACCCAGAATAAAATATTTGCTTAATAAATACCTGTTATTGTGAAATGAGAGGAAACTGTTCAAAAGGAAAGATAGTTAAGATAGTTGTACTACTAATTTTTCTTAGTTCATTGAAAAGAAAGATTTGTGCTAATATTATTTGGACAATTAAATGCCTATATCTTGTACTCTGCATAACTAATGACATTGCATAATGTATTACACCATTGTTATTCTATTATCTTGTTTGATATTTTTTTTTCTCTTTAAAATTTAAAGCCGGGCATGGTGGCGCATGCCTGTAATCCCAGCACTCGGGAGGCTGAGGCAGGAGGATTGTTGTGAGTTCGAGACCAGCCTGAGCTACAAAGTGAGCTTAAGGCCAGCCTGAACTGCATAGTGAGACCCTGTCTCAAAAAGACAAAAAAAATAAATAAAAATAAAATAAAAAATAAATAAAATTTTAAAAAAATTGTTGTCTGCTTACTGATTAGCTTATCTGGGCATGGTTTAAACTTCTTCACTTGTTAATAATTCTGGCTATATACAATAAATTCCAACGATAATTTATTGGATGTAGATTGGGAATACCATGTTCTGTTGTCAGTTATCCTTACCACCTCCCTACAGGGTAGCATTGATGTGCTGTGGATGAGAAAGGGCAGAGAGAGGGAAGAGTCAAAATTTTTGTAGGTTTCTGACTTGGATACTGTTCAAAGTGAAGATAAAACCCAGAAGAAGGGATGTGTATGTGCATGCCAGTATATGTGTGTGTGTGTGTGTGTGTGTGTGTGTGTGTGTGTGTGTGTGTGTGTGTTACGTGCATATGCGCATGCTTATTTACTTTTAAAATAATGGTTATGTAATATCTGCATGTAGATATAAGAGATTGTTCCTGGGACAGTTTCCAAAGATGCCCCTGTTGCCAGTTAGCTTCAAAGAGGGTGGTATTCTTGATCTTCCCAGAGCAGGATTATTTTATTCCACTGTGCCCTAACTTGAACATGTTCAGTTTCTGTTTCAGATGATCGGGCTGAACAACGAACCTGCCTCATTTGTGGGGACCGTGCCACAGGCTTGCACTATGGAATCATCTCTTGTGAGGGTTGTAAAGGATTTTTCAAGCGGAGCATTTGCAACAAACGGGTGTATCGATGCAGTCGTGACAAGAACTGTGTCATGTCTCGGAAGCAGAGGAACAGGTGCCAGTACTGCCGCCTACTCAAATGCCTCCAGATGGGGATGAACCGGAAGGGTGAGTGGTCAAATTTCTTACTGCCCACCCTTCACTATCATTGCCTTTAGCAGCAGCTGCTGTGCTCATACTGCATGCTCACAGTCCCACTTAGGTGGAAAGACAGTTGAGATGTTAAGGACTCTGGGGGAGTGAAAACATAGGTCGTGTGTGGCAAGATTGCAGTTAACAGTTAATCAGGTCCTGACTGGGGCAAGTACACCTAGTATTTCAAGGGATGATAACAGGAAGAAAAAATTTTAGATGGAAAGGCAAGGTAGTTCTCTGAATGATACCATTTTGTTTACTAGAACCATGGTATTCCCTGAGGTGTTAGGTAGGTTCAAAAATCTGTATCTAGATTCCCTAAGAGTTTGCGTTTTGTTGGCAAGCTTTATTTTTTAAAAAAAGTTGTGTTTTTATACATGTGCATAGGATTTTGATCATGTCTGTTCCTCTTTTACACTCCCTTACACTGCCACCGCCTTCCTCTTGTCTAATAATAGTTTTCCTTCTACTTTCATGCCTTTGAGAGTGGGGTTCTCCATGTTAGGGGAAACATGCAATTATTGTCTTCTTGAGTCTGACTTATTTCACTTAATATGATGATCTTCAGTACTATTAATTTTTCTGCAAATGACAACTTCATTCTTTATGGTAGAATAACACTGTTGTATGTTAATACCACGTTATTTATCTGTTCATTTGTTGGTAGGCACCTAGGTTCATACTATGTTACATTACACATGGGTATATATAGGTATTTGGAGAGCTTTCTGAGACATGAATGAACTGATGTTGTAGTAAGATTAATCTGGAGGATAGCATTGAAGGATGGCACAGACAGGAGGTGTGGAAAGAGCTCACCTGATGAAATTGGTGCCACACTGAGTTTTGGTCAGCACTAGAAGTTTATGTTGAAGGTTCAAGTGAAGAGTAATGGCCAATAGGGGAAAGACTAAAGAGTAACACAGGGCTTAGTACTAATTTTGGCAGTACTGACTGGAGGTACCTCCAGGCACAGATTGCCACCAGGAAGTTGAATGTATAGAACTGGAACTGAATAAAAAATCCTGCTTGCCAATTGAAATTTGTGGAGCTGCTGGCACAAAGCCAGAATCACACACACACACACAGAGCTTGGATATGGAAGAGAGAGCTATTTATGCCAGAATACAGGCTGTGTTCCCTTGGCAAGTAGAGAGTAGGACAGTACCATTTGCTAGAAAGAATAGAGGCGCTAAGGAAGGGAGACTTCTCTGTGGCCTTGGGAAGTTTGTTTTATGCCCCTAACATTCAGTGATCTGATACTTAAAAACATTATGGATTAACTACTTTTCAGGATCCTCTGGGGGCCAAAAGTGACAATGTGGATAAAATATGCAGCAAACTATTTGGGGTTCATAGCAACAGCATACAAGGCTGGCAAGTTAGCATTAACTGAATGTAGACCTTTAGAGTAGTTTAGATCAATTTTACTGTGTGAGGGATGAAAAAGATCTTTTTAAAACTTGGTCCATTATTTTTTTAAAAAGGAAAAAACTGTCCATTATGAAAAAGATAAGAGATACAGAAGATATTTAGAAAAATGTGACTTGTAATTTTTTGTAATACTAAAGTTTATTGAGCACTTACATGTACCAGAAACTCTTACGTGTTTTCCATTCATTACACCATTGAATACACACAACCCATTGTTGACTATTATTCACAGCTTACAAATGTGGCTTGAAGAGGTAAAATCACTGAGTTAGTTTAGGGGTAGTTATAATGACAATTAATATTTTTTAAATTATAATTCGTTAATAAGCAGAATGTGAACTGTTTCACGTGCCTGTCCTAGGCAAGCTATTTGCATGTCAGAGTAGATACTGACTGAATGCCTTAGCAGGGTGTTTGAGGTGGTGTAGAGTTTGTCCTCTGCTCTTTTCTAACCTTGCTTCCACTAGAACACTGCCTCAAGGCTGCCCTAGCCATTTTTCCCTATGCTCAAGTTCTTTGCTCTTCCTGGGAGTCCTTTCCCTCTGATAGGAACCGACATTCCTTGAAAGAAGTCTATGGTTGTCTTTCTACCTTCACCCTGATTTCATCTTGTCCTTTACTATTGTCATCTCCCTTTGTTGCCCTCACTGAGTATTTTGTTCAAAGCATAGTTGTGGAATGCTTTCTTGACTGCTTTCTCTGAAGAATCTGCCTACTTCTTCTTTTGGAATGTGAGGATTTTTAGGCTTCCAGCCAAACTCACTTGTTTTAGGAAAAAGAAACTTAACTTTCTAACTGTTCTACCAACTATAGTCAGAAGATGACTTTTTGGGTCTGAGGGGCAAGGTCTGTCAGCATTAGAGAAGGCAAGCTGAGTGACGGCTGCCTTCAGAGCAAAACCCTGCCACCTTCTGGTTGGTGCTGGAAACGTACAATTAAAATTACAATTGCCATGGAAATATTTAGGAGGTGAGAAATAGATATGGAACTGTTCTGGCCAACACATAAATCTGTGCATTTTTCAAATCCATAAAACTATACATCACATGAAAAAGAATTTTACTATATGTAAAATCTCTCTTTTTAATCAACCAGGATGTGAGGGACCAAGAGACAGAGAGCTAAAATGCACTATTACAATTGACTCTTAACTGGTGTTACAGTGAGTCACATAACCGCAGTGAAGAGGGTAAGGAAGAAAGGAGCTGACCTTGGGAAACAATGTTTTGACTATATATTATAAGGGTAAAGACAAAAAAAATTGCATATAAGCAAGCACTTTGTTTCTCTCAAGGTTATGTGTGGGAAATTCTATCTCTACTTTAAATGCATACTGTGGTTGAATAAGTAGGTAAATATATTGTAGATAATAAGAGTCAAGTTTTACATATCAGAGAAAGAAGTTATAAATTAGGAAAGGGGAAGGCTAGAGTGAAACCTGAACCGGATCAAAAGTGTCAATATGGACTCATATTTGGGTTGGTAGGTAGAATATAATATAGATGGGGGGTTATATGAGTTAGTACATGCATATGTATTTCTAAGCTCTCGTCATTGTGAGAGTCTATACGTGATAATACCCCGGCAGCAATTCAAAATAAGATTAATGAAAGCAGGGGTATAGGTATGCTCAGTAGTAGAGGGTTTACTTAGCATGCACATCACCCTGAATTCAATCCCCAATCCTGCTAGTTAATCAAATTATTTTTTTTGCCTAAGTATTTTTTTCTACACACACAAACAAAAAACTCAGAATTGTTCTTAAGCATGTGAGCTAAAACATAAATGTGAGTTCTGATTTTGACTATGGATAATAACCCCCAACATTTAGAAAAGCAGAGGAAATATACTGGGCTACCAGATAGTCTTTTCTGATAAAGGAAGCAACTACCAAAGCTTTATTTATTTGTTCAAAGAAACTAGTGCTATAGATACAAAACCCAACAACTCCCCCAAAATTGACATATTAAACTTGATTTTCATTAGAATGCTGTTTTTTTCATATATATACATGATATAAATTATTGAGTTTCATCTTCTAGACAAGAATGCCAAGTGAGTCTCTCTTCACAAAAAGCAATTACAAGTTAAGGACATTTCCTATTTGCTTCTTTTGCTGGCACCAAGTCAGCCTCATCTGAATCTTTCCATTTCATGAGAAAGATCAATTCTCTAATTATCTGTGGGACCAGTTACTTGTTCAGGATCAAGACTCTAGCAAAAGCCTCCAGGTTTGTCAACAGCATCTCTTTTTTTTCTTAAACTTGCTATCATCAGATTCACTGTCAGATAAAGATTTTCTTTTTGTACCATCTTTTTCTTTATCATCTTTTGAGAATTAAGAAATGCTTCAGTTAACTCTGGACAATTTAAATTTTCTTCAGTGTCCCGAGTATTGTCAGCATCTTCCACTTCAGAAAATATTCTACCTTTCCATTCACTACACATCAGTCCAGTACTTTTTCTGCCACAAATTCTTTAGGTTCAGCTTCCTCAACTTCTTTACTTTTTCCATTTTGTTTCTTTCCCATTTTTTGCAATGTAGTTTTATTGGAGGTCTTTTTTTTTTATTGCAGACTTGCAAAACTATTACTCACTGCCTCAGATTGTGGGTTGCAGGTCCATGGCATCTCAGCCTGCATGCCTGCAGCTCCACTCGCACCTGAGTTCAGGGATTTTTTTTTTTTTCAGGGATTTAATTAATTATTATTATTATTTGTAAAATTCCTTTATTTATTACAGTGTCTCGCTACACATCACTGATTCTTTGTTTGCGGGGGTGGGGGGTGAGCTTAGCCGGCCCTGTGGGGAGGGGCTGGCATGGCATGTGGTGCTGGGGCTTGAACCGCGGGCCCTGAGAGGCGCTCTAGACCGCTGAGCTATCTTGCCAGCCCTAATTAATTATTTTTTAAAGGAAGCATACTTAAAGGGCACAGAACCCAATTTGGAAGAATTTTCAGTGGCCAATTTGGAACAATTTGGATGATTTTTCTTACAAGAGTTACAGTTATAAGAAGACGTAGAACTTTTGTGAGGGGGAAGATGACCAAGAGATGGAGGCATGTGAAAGGGGAAGAAAGGGGAGTAAGAAAGAATTAAGATGTGTTGTGGGCATGTAACAACTTTCCACAAGGAATATAATCATTGGGGCTGGAGAGATAGCTCAGTGGAATAAGTGCTTGCCTGGCAAGTACAAGGTCCTGATTTGATCCCTGGTATCACCAAAAAAAGAAAAGAAATATAATCATATACTGAAACATGTACTAATAAAAAAAATTTAGAAGGGCCAGCCAAATAGTTCAGTAGATTAAAGCGCCTGCAAGCAAGCTCCAGGGCTAGGGGTTTGATCCCTGAGCCTGCTGTGCTGAGATGGGAATTGAGACTGGGCGTGGTAGTGTGCGCACCTATAATCCCAGCTGTTATGAGGCTGTAAACAGGTGAATCACTACGAGTCTGATCTAGTAGTGAGATCCTGAGCACTCTATAGACCCTTCCTTAAAAAGACAAAAAAGAAAAATTTGGAGTGAAAAACTAGAGGTGGTACATAATGCCTATAATGCCTTGGATTACACTGGGGAGGCTGTGCCAGGATGATCCCTTCAAGTTCAAGGCTAGCGTGAATAACCTGTCTCAAAAAAAAAAAAAAAAAAGGAAACATCTGGATTTTAATAAAATAAGTGTACAGAGCATAAGGGACTGTAGAAAATCACTGTTGAAATACCGCAATACTTCTGTAAACAAGGTCCTTTGATAGATGCCAAGCATTTGTTTCTATAAAACTTAATGTCTATACAATCTGAAAATTACATTGTTACATATACTGCATATATTTATAAAGGGAAAAGTGTTTCATCCTTCTTAGTATGTCATGTCATGTAAGTTTTTCCCATTACTGATAATGTTAACCTAAATCACTTGCTTAAGGTGACATCAGTTGGGTGGGGTGGCATTACCAGATTTTTTCACTGTAAAGTTTCTTTCTGAGTAGAAAAAACACAGAGGCATAACTGTGGAATAGCACAAAAATGGCCAAGGACTAACACTAAGTTCTGTGTAAATTTATGACAGTAGATGATGGTGGGGAATCCCACAGGAACCAGACCTGTGGGTCTTGAACACTGAGCTAAAAGATCTTACACTTAGACCCTGAGCCATAGAGAGAGCAGTTTTGAGCAGAGCCCAAACATAGTCAGCTTTGTGTGTTACTTTTACTTTCTGGCTGGGTTTGATTTTCTGCCCAGGACCAAGCAGTTGAAGGATGGTAGTCATATGGGTTGCAGAGCAGAAAAAGTATGTGGCTGGGCTGGCAAGATAGCTCAGCGGTCTAAAGCGCCTGCTTAGGCAAGCTCTCAGGGACCACGGTTCGATCCCCAGCACCACATGCCATGCCAGCCCCCCCCCCCCCGCAAAAAAATCCATGATGTGTAGCGAGACACTTTAATAAATAAATGAATTTGAAGAGAACATTAAAAAAAAAAGTATGTGGCTGCCTCAGAGCAGATTGAAGAGCCATAGCAGGTGTCATTCTCTGTGGTTTGGATAAGATACACCAGAGCCACTCCTAGAATTTTGTACTCTGAAGCCACTTGTTCATGTCAGTCAGATTGTGGTCAGAAAGATGCTTGGTATAGTTAGGTTGAAATCAGCACAGTCAGTTCTTCCCTGAGTAATCTTGAGCATGTCTTCCTTCACTGAGTTCCATCTCCTCATCTCTAAAACATACAGATAGTAATAATGTATACCTTTTGAGGTTGTTAAAAGCATCAGATGAAATAACCTGTATTAAAGTACATTAATAAGCTTTAAAATACAATGCAGGTATTTGTTTTGACAGAAGCACTGTGACATGGTGTATTTTTTCCCCCACTCTTCAGGTAGTTTTACATCATCCTGGCAGATTTTATCATCTCTGATTAAATCATACTATTATTTGCTTTATATTCTTTAAACTTTTAAAAACAGAATATAAGTTAATTTTCAAATGGGTTTTTATCATCTTAGTAGGTTAAAAGAATCAGTATTTAGATAGCTCAGTAGAATAAGTGCGTGCCTGGCAAGCACAAGGTCCTGAGTTCAATCTCCAGTAATGTAAAAAAAGAAAAGGAAAGAAAGAAAAGAGAATCTATTATATTAACACATGCTAGAGTAAACATACAGTCAAAAGTTTATTTATGTACCAACTAACACAGTGAATGTTTCTCCAGTAGAACTCATACACAATATGGAAAATACATGTGAGGGAAAGAAAGGGGCTGGTTTTAGTCTTATCATCTGAGGTCCAGTCCTGATTTGTGTGTTTAGTTTTTTTCTCCTTAAACAAAATGCTTTATTTCTCTGAGCCTTAGGCTCAGCTATTCAGTAATGATATTGATACTTTCCTCATGAGTTTTCATCCAGGATAATATTATCTAACATATAGTATATGTCCCTCATATGCTAATTTTCTTATTTAGTGTATGCTGAAAGAGGATATGAATTTTTAAGTTTTCAAACAGCAAGCTGATAAGATACAAATCTTTTTTTTTTTTTTTTTTTTTTGGTGGAACTGGGGATTGAACTCAGGCCCTTGCTCTTGCCAGACAAGCGCTTATTCTACTGAGCCATCTCCCCAGCCCAAATTCTTAATTTCTGATCATTTGGGGGTTCTTGTTGTTTATCTTTTTGTTTTTGGGTTGTTTTTGTTTTGTCTAGATGAGGTCTTGTCTAGTTCAGGCTGACCTTGAACTCACTGTGTAGCCTAGGCTAGTCTTGAACTCACAGCAATCCTCTTGCCTCAGCTTTTTTCCTTTATTTTTATTTATTTATTTTCTGTATTTAGGACAAGGTCTATAGGGTCTTACTATATATACAGATCAGACTCATAGTGATTCTCCTGTTTTCAGCCTCCCAAGCACTGGGATTACAGGTGCACACCACCATGCTCAGTCTCAATTGCCATCTCAGCTTGCCCTGTGGTGGCGGGAGGTAGAGCACGGCATGCCAGGGATCAATCCCCCGCTGCTGCGCTCTGCCTAAGCAGGCACTTTAGTCCACTAAGCTATTATTGCCTCAGCTTCTTGGGAGCTGGTATTACTTATAGGCATGTGCCTGGCTAAGTTCTTTGGTTCTTAAAAGAAGTAGATCATGTTGAGTTTCTTTCTCACCTCTGGGGTAATGAGAGATGAATCAGCTGAAATATGTGTAGTGTTATATCTGCCTTTGACCAGTCTTGGTTTTGGAGTTGGGGACTGGAGCAGAGATATATGAGATTCAGTATTGGAATTGAAAATGTATAAAGACTTGTCACTTATCCTAAAACAGCAGGAAAAGGATTT
The DNA here is from genome assembly GCA_004027165.1 of Ctenomys sociabilis. Lineage (NCBI taxonomy): Eukaryota > Metazoa > Chordata > Mammalia > Rodentia > Ctenomyidae > Ctenomys > Ctenomys sociabilis. The sequence goes on along the minus strand of PVKA01018894.1, from coordinate 2,444 downwards.
CTTTTAAGGTGGCCAGGGAGATAGCTCAGTAGAATAAGTGCTTCTTTGGCAAGCACAAGGGCCTGAGTTCAATCCCTGGTTCCACCAAAAAAAAAAAAAAAAAAAAAGATTTTTTTTTTTTTTTTTAAACTTGAAATTAAATTCAAAGAATGCTGCAAGGTAACAGCCAGTGTACATCTTACTTAATATAAGCTATGCATACTTCTCACTGCAAATTTATAGCAGGCTTATAAAGCATTTTGTGCCCATCATTTTGCAGTTGAGAATACAAAGACTCTTGCAAAGTTGCTGTCACCGTATTGAGCGTATTACCTGTGTTGTGTGTCTGTCATTTGTACCTGGAACCCTGGGGGCCCACGGTATCTGCTGCTGGTGAGATAACCTGCAATAATAAGTGCTTTGGATCCAGAAAGACTTATTTTAATTTCAGCTTCCCCCAGACTTTTGAGTCAAACAAATTTTCTTTCTGAATTTGCTTCTAACTGCCTTGTTTCTTCCAGCTATCAGAGAAGATGGCATGCCTGGAGGCCGGAATAAGAGCATTGGGCCTGTCCAGGTGAGTTCTTGGTCCACCCTGGAAGCTTATTGTCCCAGATGATCCTGGGCCTGGTTACTTCGACCCTTTTACCTCTTGTGAGGAACCCATCTTTGTTTGCCATTCTGGAAAACTGCTTTTAGAGCCTGGCTTTGAAAATACTCTTTAAATCTCTAATGTAGATGCTAATTATTAAAGGTGTCCCTCAGCTCCTCCTATGAATTCCACAGGCAGCAAGTCCAATTCTGGCTCAAAACCAGAGATTTTTGTTTTTGTGTTTGTCCTTCACTTAAAATTATAGATAACTTTATCTGTCAGAAAGCAATAGGACTACTTCGTTCTTCATTTCTTCTAAAGATATATCAATAGAATATTCATTACTTTATTTGTAGAGTATAAATAATAACATCTGAATCAATCTCGAATATTTACTAAGCTCATACTCTACCAGGCTGTATTCTGTGACCTCTGTCCAGTGGGAGACATAGATACATAAAGAAGTGTCATTGTACAGTGAATGTAAGAGGTTACCACAGAAGTCAGAGCAAGGGGCATCTATTTCTTTTGGACTAGAGACAAGAGTCAAGGACCAGACACATTCAAGGAGTGTTCCTTCAGAAAGCAGTGTTTAAACTGGTTGTTGGAAGAAAAAAATGAGCTGTTTGGGAAAAGGTTTGGAAGTGATGGACCTTTTAGACAAAATAGATTCTGTAGAGACTCAAAGCTGAATCCCTTAGGGTTGACAGGGAGCAAGGAATTTGTTTAGTGAAGCTAGAGCTTTTGGCACATGTAGTGGAGTGGCAGGGATAAGACTGATTCTTTCAATTTGGAATCAGTTTTCTAAAGAATGGCCTTCAATTGTCTTTGACTCCAGCCTCTATGTAAAGCACTTTTTTCTTTTTTTTTTTTTCTAAAAAGTGAAATACCAAGTCTGTAGTATGCTCATATCTTGAGCTTTACATTAACTTCAGTATCAGAATGAAAGTCATTAATATCACTTACTTGCATAGTTAATCATTAATTTTTTTTTTTTTTGAGGCAGTCTCGCTATACAGTCCAAATGGTTCCTCTTGCCTCAGCCTCATGATCACAGATCTGTAACCACTGCCCCTAGCAGTAATGTTTCTTCTTTAATATATCAAAACTCATACCAAACAATGAGTTCTGGGTTGCAAAAGAGGATTTATTTTTTGCACATACCTGTTCATTTAAGTTTTAGTCCACAGAAAGACAAAAACACACATAAGTGCCAAAGCCCTTTTAAAAGAAAAAATCCTGGAGATTAAACCCAGGGCCTTGTATATGCTAGGCAAATGCTGTCTCACTGAAGTATATCCATAGCCTTTTTGTTTTGTTTTTGAGACAGAGGCTCTCTAAACTGCCAGTCTAGCCTTGAATTTTATGTCTTCCTCTCTCATCTTCCTGAGTGGCTGGATTATAGGCATACACCACCGTCCCTGGCTAAGTCAGGCCTCTGTGGAGCCAGCCTATACTACTTGTTTTTGCCTGCCAGCAGGATTTTTGTGAAGACAGAGAATTGGATCTGTTTATGATACATTAACTAAATCCCTCAGTACATTAGGGAACAAGCACCATGCCTTAAGATGTTTTGGTTGGGCTGGCAAGATAGCTCAGCGGTCTAAAGCGCCTCTCAGGGACCATGGTTCGAGCCCCAGCCCCACATGCCATGCCAGCCCCTCCCCCCAGGGCGGGCTGAGCTCACCCCCCACCCCCACAAAAAAAGAATCCCTGATGTGTAGCGAGACACTGTAATAAATAAATGAATTTAAAAAAAAAGATGTTTTGGTTGCGTGCCAAAAGGCAACCACTAAAAGGTTTTTTTCTTTTCTTTTTTCTATTTTTTGAGACAGTGTCTCACTATGTAGCCCAGGCTGTCCTCAAATGCATG